>VWZU01006017.1:631193-724993 GCA_013397095.1 Sterrhoptilus dennistouni | reverse complement strand
TTTTTTGAAAGGAGAGTCTGTGGGTAGAGGAGGAGCTGCTTGTTGATCTCTTCCTTCATCCTTGGTCGCTGATGAGCCTTGGAAGGGCTGGGGAGGATTGCTCCTCCCCAGAGAATGACTGAGCATGCACAGGTGAGGAATGTTTTAGTGAGATGCTGGAGAGGACAAAGAATGGGATAGAGGAAGCGAGAGGTGGGTAGAAGGCTAGAGAGTGAGAAGCTGAAGAGGAGGATGAAAATTCTTTGCAAAGGAGCTGCTGCGTTGTCTTGGAGAGGGGAGAGATTGTGAAGACCTGGAGATTTGTTCCAGTCAGCACTTCTGCATGATAAAGGATTATGGAAAAGCTTCAGCCTTCAGGAATACCGCTCTAGGGTTACAGGTTGGTTTCAAGCCTTTCTGTTTAGTGCCTTGGCCAGCAAACCCAAAATCACTCTTTTGGGGGCTTTTCTTTTTTGCCTTTTTTGCTTTTCCTAATTTTCCTTTTTTTTTTTTTTTTTTTTTTTCTATTTATACCTTCAAGTGCCAGAGTCAGGAATTGGAAGTGTTTGGTACCTTTCAAACATTTTTATTTTGAAAAGTTTTTTTAAGAAAGTTAAGTGATTTGTTCTTATTTTTTAAATTATGTAAGATGTGATCATCATTTACATGGATCCAGCTTTGTCTTGACTTGCATAGGTTCTTCAGGAGCTGTGATCTCCTTCCAGTTGTGTAAAAAAAGCCTGAGGGGAAACATAAAGAAAAACTGAACTGTGTGTGCATAGAGATCAATGTATTGAATTCAAAAATACGTTACTATTTTGCTGCGTGTGCATGGCTCAGATTTCTTGGTACAAGCAATTAAACTTATTTTCTGGAAAAGTCCGGGCCTTTAAAAAAACCGAAAAGCAAAAACAACCCAGCAGGGAAAACAAAATCCTCTCCCATCCCCCATTTGGGAAAACAAACAGACCAACCCATTGGAATGTATGGAAGCACTCGAGTTAATGACATACAAACCTTAGCCCTGCCTCTATGCCTTTGTAGTAGTAGAAAATCCAATGATTGCTCTTTTTTGCCAAAAGAACCCCTGAATCTTTCAGAAAACAGCTCATGATTTAAAGGCAGCCTGATAGCAGAGGGTCCTTATTGACTCAGACTTTGTCAAAGAAAGATAATGTGTAGTTAGTCAGGTGTAAGTAAAACCATCAGTTGTGAGGTGTGCTGTACAAAACTGATGTGCCTCCTGTGGGCTCTTAGAGCAGTGCACAAGCCATAAGAAACTGTTTTATGTAATCAGAAAATTATAAAACCCAAAAATGTTTGAAGTTTTTCTGGAAAAGGCCTTCTTTTAGCACTTCACAGTGACTCATCCCCTTGTCTGTGCTGTTAATCCAACTGTGTTTGCCTCCAAGTTCTTCTGAATAGGTACCCTGAGGGCAATATGGGCTCATGAACTTCTTGCTGACATCATTTGTTTTCAAGCAGACACATGACTCCGGTAAAGCCAAAATATCATCACAGTCAGGAGTGTGATGGAAGTCTCCCTTAGTCAGTCCTAAGGAAGATAATTAAACCTAAGAAATGAGTGTTATTTTGCTTTTCCATGGATGCCATATCTCTCTTCCTTTCTCGCTGTACTGAGCTTGGATTTGTGATTGTGGTCTTGCTCATGTTAGAGAGGAATGCACAGAAATTGTATTTTTTTCCAATTTGTGCATCATGGCAGTAATTCTGCTTTTTTTAATACAGTAAAAAAATGAGTTTACCCAATTTGTATCTTACACCTTCTTTTAAGTCTTGCCTACCTTCCAAACTCAGGTAAATACCATTAATATACTCGAGTTTTAGAAGATGTGGATGAACATAACTCTATGGACAAGCATTTGTTATAGAAACAAACACTTTATAAATCAATAGGAAGTGTTCCATTTTTTTCACTAGAAAAATAGATAAACTACAACTTGCCCAAAGTCAACTGACATTTTTTGCTTTGCTCTCTGTGGTGTCAAAGTGGCCTCCATTTCTGTCAAGTTCAATTGGATTTGCAGTTGCTTAGTACCAGTTCTGTGAGAGCTTTTGTAATTTCAGGGCATTCAAAACCAGAAAGGGTCCTTTGGTTTGTACAGGCTCATCTATATTTCATTTATAAACAATGCCACATTCCCGTGGATTTGACAATGCTAACCTGTCCCACGAGCACCCTTGACTTCTGTTAGTTAAAGAGAAAGGCCTTCTGCCTTGGTTTGGAAATGGCCAGAAATGGAGCTCTCAGTATTTATGTGATCAGCTGCCTCAAATACACAAATCTTTAGAATTAAACAGCAATAATGACGCGTTCACTGCTGTCTGAACCCGTCTTCACTTCCAGCAGTCGATTCCCAGGAGGATTTTGGGAGCGCCTGCATTAGCATGTCACTGTTGAATGGGAGTGGGTTTTGAAGCAGGTTCACTGACCCTTTTTCCCCCCTCCAGACCCCGAACCCCCCGCACATGGCACAGGCTCCTGGAGCCGACAGATCCGGCGGTGGCAGCGCGGCTGATGCGCTCCAGTTGTGGAGACACATCTGGGGTTGGGATGAAACGTCCCTGCCATCACCTCCTCCCCTCCCTGAGCCCTCTCCTGGCATCAGGCGCCCTGCAGAGCCTTTCCTAATGGGGCCCTGCTGCCTCCTGCTCGTGTAAACAAAGCCTTTGCTAAAGGTCAGCTCAGTGCACGCTGGCTTCTGCCTGTGGAAGTGTTTGGTGGTGTGCTGTAGCATGGCGAGGATCTAAAAAGTCTTTTAGTAAAACAGGTTTGGGTTTTTTTATTTCATTTTGTGGTTCTTCTGAGCACAATCTTGCTATCCAAAGTTCTTTAAAGAAGAACTTTAACTTTTTAAAATAGCTCTAAAAATATTTCTCTGTAAGAATACTGCTATTTTTAAAGAGTACTGATCAGAATACCTCATAGTATTGCTTCAAATGTGATGTGGAAGTAAAGGATATCCAGCTGAAATCATAGAATTAATTCAGTTGGGAGGTGTGGTGATACAATAGGGAAAGAGTCTCAATTCACCTTTGGACATGTTAGGAAGTTTAGCTGGAAAGTTCTGTGGATTTCTCATTGTAATTGGCTCGAAACCAGCCCAGAAGTGTGGATTGGACTCCAAGAATGTAACTCAAAGACTGTTGTTACTTGAAATATCCCCCCGTGGCCTCCCAGGGCTCTTTGGCCAACTCAGTTCCTTGAGAGGCTGTGGAGGAATATCTCAGGGACAAGACAAAAGATTCCAAAAGAGGCTCTTCCCCTGGGATAAGTCCAAGGCATTTATTCTTGAGGGTTTCCACGGGGAAAGAGAACAAACAAGGAAGAACAGGGCCTTATGTAGTCTCCTGCTCAGGAAAGGATCTGGACCTCAGCCAATTAGGTCAAGGAAGGAAGGAAGAGTCAAACTACATGGTTACAGGCTTCAGGAGTCTTGGGAAAAACCCTTCCCCAGAGAAATACAACAGTTACTCTCACTGGGCCAAGGGCCAAAAAGCCCACCTAAGCTGTTAAGTACTAAAGAGAGAGAACAAAGAAACTCCACACTTTTCAAGGTGTTGGAGCAAGCAAGGGGGTTATCTCTGTGCTGTGCTCAGCTTTGCTTCTGGCTTTTGTATTATTTTCCTTCTTTATTAAAACCTTTTTGATTTTTCAAGGCACACTCCATCATGCCATCTCAGTAATTATTGTAGCCCCACTTCTGCCAGGATGGCCCTCAGAGGTGTGGGCAAAACCCATAGGGAGGGACCTTTAAAGATCATCCTGTGCAGCCCTCTGCAATGAGTAGGGGAATCTTTTATTGCATCAGATTGCTCAGAACCTTCTCCAATCTGACCTTGAATGTTTCCAAGGATGGGTAATCTACTGCCTCTCTGGGCAACCTGTCCCAGTTGCACCCTCATTGTAAAAAAAAAAAATATTCCTTGTATTGAGTTCATTTTTTTTTTTAAACCAAAAATCCCTTTTAGTTTAGAATCACCACTTGTCCTACTGAAAAATCTGTCCCCATCTTTCTTATAAGCCCCTTTTCAATATTGGAAGGTTGCAATAAGGCATAAGTTGTACTATATTTGGATACAGGTAGGCCATAGAAATAATCTGTAAATATATTTCAAGTATTCTCTATGAGTTATCCAGGAATATTAACATTGTGTTTATCTTTCTAGGCGTTGTTTAACATATTCCTTAGTTACTAATGGACTACAAAGTATTTTATCATCTTGTTGTGATACTAACGCATCATTCTGCTTCTCTCCAAGCATACCAGAAAAATCTCTTGCCTTCTCTGCTTCTTTAAAAATATTTTCACACAGGAATTTCCATATAGGAATTCTTCCAGTTGCTCATAAATTCTACATTTGTCAGCCAAGTTACAGCAGCATAAACTTAGATATTAAGAGGTCTGCAGTCTGTGGCCCCTACTCAGGCTCTTAGGCTGAGGCAATTAATTTAGAGCCAAGGTGCTGCAGATCTGGGGTTTTATATATTTACTTGCATGGATTTTTGTTTGCTTCAGCTTCTTGCAGTCTTGTTTGAAGAATAATTCTTCTGCCATTTTCCTTAAAAACAGACAACACAATATTGTTATGAGACAAAAAGAAACCCAGCCTAAACCACTACTGAGACACTGTCACAGGCAACTTTGGTAAGAAATTATTTTATTTATAAATCCATGCTTAAGAAATGAAACTTGACTTCAGAGTTACTAAAAGTAGGGGAACAACTGTCCAAAATTATCAGGGTTGGTGCACTGAGCAGGAACTGAGCAGGCTCCCTTATCTGCCCATATTGCACTGAGGTGCACATTTTGTGTTCATGTTACTGCTTCTTAAAAGTGCATTTTATGTTAAGTTATTAATTCCCTTAGATGTACACTTTACAGTCTTGGGAGACTCATGTGGATGACAGAACTCAAAAGACTCACCAGACATCTAATTTAGAGTAACAATAGCTTATTATCAAAAAGTATTTTTTAAAAAATCTTGGCCAGCAAGCAGTCTATCCTTTCTTAAACTTCAGCAAAAAATATTTGCCCTTCAGTGTGCTTGGTTCCTGGTTTTAAAGAAATGCTACAAACTGAGTGCCTATTCTGTTTACAACTGGCATTTTTTCCCTGCAATTAACAAAATTGCTCATGCCTCCTTTTAAATACAATTTGGCCACCTCCTCTGTATTGTTCTTTCATGAAGAGTATTCTTGACTTCATTGACATTCAATAATGTTGAGGTATGCTGCTAATTATTCCCAGCATGAATGCCTGCTTATAATTGCAATTTATTGTGAATGCGTAAGATTGGTTAATGATTTTTAATTTTTTTCCCCCTCAAGTCTTGAGGGTTTTATTGTTTCTAAAGCTGCTGAATAACCTGCTGGCTTGAAAATAATAGTTAATGCATACCACCTACTGGTAATAATTACATCAAAGCTTTTTGCCCCTTTTAGTGTGCTAACACTGCAGAGCTTCATGAATTCTTTCCAGCCAAAGAGCTGATTTTTTTTCTTGAGTGCATCAATGCTACAAGGAGACTTCTAGCAGAAGATGACTGACTTTCCTGTGTACCAAATAGGTGTGTGCACTCCCACCTGCCCCCCTGGGAAATTCCTAGACACAGCAAGCACATCCTCAGATGAATATAGTTCATACATAACCAACTTCCTAATGTAGCGTAGGCAATAAAGAGCTCTGAAACGGTTTTGCTGAAGCCAGAGCAAAAAGGAGGTGGAAAAGTTGACTTCTCTAAATCTAATCTTGACTTCTCTATAACCTAAAATAATGCTCTAATATGTTCTAGATAAATGCCTGGCTATGGGCTTTCTCATAGTTCAGAGCAGGCCTCTGCTGGATGTGGTTTGGTTTGAGCTAATTCCTGGAGCAGATATTTAAAATTTGCTTCTCTCACGCTGTAGCTCTCCATTTCTTCTGGGATTGACCAGTTTAGTGGGTGGCTCCACTGCTCTGTAGTTTTGTGCCGGGAACTGATTGCTTTTAAGGCTGAGAGTCGTAATTCTGCCTTGGAAGGACCTCTATTGTGCAGTGGCAGAGTACTGAATTTTATTCCCCCGGTTCCCCCATGTTTCTGGGTAGAGAATGTTAGTGGCAACAAGTAGCTAATATATATTCTCTTAATAAAGATATATTCTGTTAATAAAGATGAGCTTTGTGTATTTTAAACTGTAGACACTGAAACAAAATTCCTTGGCGGTTCATGATACTTATTACAATGCTCATGGACTTTGAGGTGAAGTAGATCATTCTGGACAATATTTTGAAGAGCAGTGTCTATATGCTCACTTCTGGAGGAGGAGAAAGACAAAAAAGAAGGTATTTGGGTAGGACTTGATTCATCACTAAACCCCCCAAGTAATCCTATTATGTTTTTTGGACTTGCTGCTAACTACTGGATTCTTGATACTGCTAATTGAATTTGTGTCATAGGCT
Source organism: Sterrhoptilus dennistouni (assembly GCA_013397095.1). NCBI lineage: Eukaryota > Metazoa > Chordata > Aves > Passeriformes > Zosteropidae > Sterrhoptilus > Sterrhoptilus dennistouni. The sequence goes on along the minus strand of VWZU01006017.1, from coordinate 718,550 downwards.
TTCAAAGGGCTTTAATTCCCATTATATTGTCTGTACTTGATATTGTGTGTGAAGATTCACTGAAATGTGCAAAGCAGCAGGGCATATAAAAAAGGGAAATGATGGCATGAACTCAGAGTGACCAGACAGATTCAGAAAACAATTATGAGAAGGAAAGTTATGTTGTTTCTGCCCTGGGACTTCTTACCTGGACTGTGACCTTGAAAGAGCAGCTGCTTTCCCCACTGCATTTCTCTGTGAATTGATTAGCAAAAGAAGGGTGGGATTTGCAGAGCAACCTCCATGAAGTTCGAGCACATGTCTCTGACTACTTTAGCATGCAGATTTTCTCATCTTTTTTTACACTATGGTCAAGTATTTATTCTTGGATTATGTGTTTCTTTGGTGGAGAGAGGTTTCTGGAAGGTGGACCTGTTTGAGCTGTGAAAATATTTAGTATCTGAAGACATGTAAAATGCTGAGAAGTAATTCCTGTCTAAAAACCCAAGAACTATCTTGTTCAGTGCAGATTTGAGCCACTTAAAACTGGTGGAATGACATTATTTTTTCTGAAGTGAAACAGTCTTGAGATTGCAAGGGGTGCAAGTTGTGGCTCTTCCTTTTATCTGTTTGTTTGGGGGTTTTTTTACAGTTTGGCAGCATACAGTAGAACTTTCTTCTAGAGGGTAGCTGCTTGATGCAATTCTGAGTAAAGCAGGATAAAAAACTCTGTGTCTGCCTTGCTTCCAGAGCTGGGCATAACAGTGTGTGGGCACAGGGAAAGAAGTGGCGTCAGGAGGATGAGAAACTGATGAGCTGAGAAGGGTGCACCCTTCCTGAGAACTGACGTTCCAAGCCAGCACAGAGCTAATCCTGTCCATCCTATGGACCAAATGTGTTCCCGAATGACCCCGACACAAAAGTCATGCCAAAATTGCTTTTCTTTTTCTCCTTCCTATTCCAGCTGCAATTGGGTGGATGAAGAAAAATGGCACGCTAAGTGATTTATTTAGGGGCCAAAAGTTTGAAGCAGAATTGTTATCATCTTAGAAAAACCAAAAAACATTGAAACCCACGCTATTTTTAGATCTGTATACTATTTTAATCTGATTCTGATTTTTTTTTCTTAAGAAAAGAGGGCCTGTGTTTTCCCAGAAATTATATTTGTGTTGATACATATCTGGGATCTGTAGAGGCCAAATACAGAGAAACAAAGCAGTTAGTATGGGCTGTATTCATGTAAATCCTGTATCAGTTCAGTAAGGAATAATGCTTAGGTAAAAATTGGGTTAAAAATTAAGCATCTTGTACTCAGTGTTTTAAGGGGCCAAAGTAATTCCCATTTTTCAGTTTCAATAAGAGATCCAGCAGAATGTCAGGTTGTTGCCGCTCAGCTTGACTAGAAAAAAATGCTTGCTAATTTAAAAACAAACAAAGCAAAAAGTGGGGGGGGAAAAAAAAGTGCATTCCTATTGCCACTTCAACTTATTAGTGTCATGGAAAAAGTTGGTCTGTGGTTCAGCTACGAATTCCTGGGAGAGACAAGGGCTTGTTGCTGTCACTTGCATGAGATGAAGGGAGGATGGAGGGATTGCTGGTTTATCTCCAGCAGGAATTCCCATGGCCTGCTCTTATAGCTATCCCATTCAAAAGCTTTCTATTTTGTTTGGAAACATCCATTGTACATGGTTTAATTTCATCAAACTTTAATTTTCATACTTTTTTTTTTAAAAAAAGTGCATTATCTATTTTTTTAATCAAAAATGCACTCAAGGAAAAGAAAAAAACCTTTTGCTGCTTCTGATGTCCTGCTGTTACTCCCCAGTGTTAATGTCTGACTTAAAGATTAATTAAAATAAATATCAAGTGCTACTGAAATAATTAATAAATTATACAATTTACATTCGATTGTAAGTGGAAGAATGCCTTTCACTTCCCTTTACAAAATCAGCATGGTTCCAGCAAGGAAGGAAGCATGTTAATTACAATGCCTCCATGAGACTTTACAATTCATGGATGAGAGTTGATCGGAAGATGCAAAGGAGCCAAAGAAAGTATTTTAATGTTTGATACTTCAGCGCTTCTAATCCCAAAGGTTGCTATTAAAATACATAAGAAAATCTGTTGTGCCTTTCCAGCAGTGTGATATTTCCAGAACTTTTGTCTTTAGAAGAGTTAGAGATGTTTAGGATTGGATGCTGGTTCCACGTAAATTTTGGCATTGCAGTAACAATGGAGATTTTACTAAGTTATCATGCGAAATCAGAATTAGCTGCTTTAGCTTTTTATAAAATATCCAAGAGTTTCATAGTTTGGGGTTCTTTTTTAACATATATGTCATGAGCAGCATTTACACGCATTTTACGCAGCATTTACACACATTATGCAGCATTTTCCTGGCACACAATGATAAGAACAAAAGATTGAAGCAGCAAATATAATACATCTAAGGAACAAGCAAAATGTCTGGTGTAGTTTATAAAATAATTTGGAGATGTTAATGCATCTCTGAACATATTTGTAAATTTGGAAAGTAATAGCATCTGTTAATAGAACAGTGGCAAGAGGAAGAAGAATAGACAAGTGTCTTCTGCAGATATCAAGTTATCTACTTCTATGAATTATAAAATACTCTTAGATTAACAATCACAAAACCAGCTGTGCAGGGTCAAGTTGAACACATTTTGGAAGAGAGGGAACTACAATTCAGATCTGTAGGAAGTTGCATGGGAGCAAAACTCCTTCTGAAGTAGAGGTTTTTGCTCTTCCTAGCTGAATTTAAATCTCTCTTTGATAGCATGGCAGCTTCACAGCCTCCATTAAAATGTTTTCACTCGCTGTTTTTGGTTTGGTTTGGTTGTTTTTCCCCTTTCTCTTATTATTTGGAACTGTGAAGAAGGCACTCAAAACCCAAGAAGTCAAATACCTGGAAAAACACAAACCAAAATGGAAAACCTTTATAAGGAATGAAGACAGGATTTTGTAACTGGAGATTTGGGGCCAGTAGTAGTGCTGCCTCTTCTGCCTATTAGAGAAGCCTAAGCAGAAGATTTCAGACTTTCCCCCCCAGGACTAGCTCCAGGTGTGAGGTGTGACCCAGTGTCCTGTGCTAGCAGCTAGCTTGCCTAATCCAGTCTGGGTTCCAAACTCATGGTGTTAACACAGTCCCATCTGGATTTATCCCAGGATTATTGCCCTTGCAGTTCCATAGAAAGCTTTTCCTGAGCAATGTTTCCTTGTCATTGGGAACTGAGCAGGGAAATTCATGTCTGCCTAGGACTCCCAGGCTTTTTTATTAAATCTTGTGCTGTCTTATTCCCTGTAGTATAATTTAATGCTGCAGAGCAGTAGGAGACAACTGAAAACAGTTATGTTTGTGATGCAGGCATTTAACAAATTATCTCAGCAAATCTGGACAACTACCTAAGTTCGGTGAAGAATGTTTTTGTTAATTGTGCTGGTCATTAGTCGCTTTCTGCCTGCAATCCTGAACTCTCGTAGCTGTTGTTCTGCTGCTTAATTTCAGATTTACAAGTACACGATTTATTTTGTCTGCATGTTTTGATCATGCCTATTTCATTACAAGCACCATCTTTTCATTTTAGTTGCAAAGCTCTTTTTTGAGGCATGAAAGAGTGTGTCTCTCCTGAGTAGATAACAAACTAACATCTTGATTATAGTTTAGAAAAATCAGTCAGAAATGTATCTGACAAAAAGGTCTGTGATTATAAAGAGAGCATTCAGTGTGGATAAAGCATTCAGGTTTAGAAAAAATTCTTGGGAAAGGATTTTTTGCTGTTTTGTTTTGCTTGTTTTCAGTTTGGATTAACAACTTTTTTTTTCCTTTTCCTGGCGGAAAAAGTGGGGAGCACGACAAAAAGAATAGCTGTTTGATTTGATAATGCTGATTACTATTGGGTTTTGACCTAAAGGCTCATTAACCTTTGTCCCAGAAAGCTTATCTAAATAATTCAGCGTTTATATTGGGAGTGGGAGAGCAGAGGATGTGGATTTTTGAACTCTTTTGGAACATCACTGGCTCTGCATTTAGAACAGACTTGACCTTTCTCAGGCTCGGGTCCTGGGCTCAGTGTTCACCAGACTTTCTCAATGACTTCTTGTTCTTAAGGAAGGGGGAAGTCCACACTTGTCTGGCTTGAGAATGTTTTTTAATGCAGTTTAAATGTTTTTAATTCTTTCAATGCAGGTTTTAGTTTGCAAAATTAATACCTTCAGAACACAGGATGTTTGAGGTGAATGTCACAAAAAGAGAATATTCTGCTCCAAGGTCAATTTTGTGGAGTATGTGCTGTTTCTTTCATCGCTTGGGGAAGACAGATGATCTTGATGTTTATGAGACTTCTTGGAAATTATTTAAATATATTTCACTGCACTCTTGCAGTGTGAAAAAGAATAGCAAGATCAAGTGAGGGGAAATACTTCTGTCAATTTATATGTCCCTGCAGCTGCCAGCAGCATGGCTGATTGTTTTTATTCCATTTCCAGAAGAGTGGACACATCCATTGTGACTTCCCTTACTTAAATCCACATATTTGTGATACATGCAGGATGCAGTTAAGTGGTTTTACTATAGAATTTAATAATTCATGTTAACTTTTCATATTCTGTAGATACGGATGCTTTAAATGAGGTAGCAGAAATTAGTTAGTTAAAGGGTATTTGTGCATAATAATTTCTTTGATGAAAACTTACAAGGAATTTTGAGAAGCTGAGATCATCACAAGTTTGGAAAGGGAACTTTCTGTGAGGAACAAATACCAACTTTATTCAAATCCTCTAAATACTGTCTAAGCAAAAGTCAGGAATCAGTTATGCAAGGGAGAGATTCTTTTTTAGAGTCTGATTTTAGTTCTTTGCAGTTTTTAGGGAAGTTTAGGAACTATGGAAATATCAAAAGAATAAATTCTTAGTTCATCTCTATAATTTTCATATAAATGATTACCAGATTTCTATGGAAGAAAATAAGAGAGCATGAAATTGACCATCTAAATAAATAAATTAGGGGAAATTAGCCATAATTTCATTCAAATTTTGACAATTTTGAACTTCAAAACAACTTGCAAGAAGTTTTTTTCTAAGAAATAAAAGTATTTAAAACCAAAATATTTTAAAAACATAGATGGTTCAAGTTGTTTCAAGATTTTCTAGACTGGGTCTTGTGGGCATCTTCTGTGATGTTAATTGGATGTACAATAAAATTCAAATTTTAAATTCCTTCTGACCACTCACAGTGGCAGAAAAGTGCTGAATTGAGCCCTCACTACAAGTGAGCATCCAGCCAACTAGAGCACAGTTGAAAATGAGTGAAATAACCAATCCACCTGAATAGTTTGAACTTCACGAGGGAAAAGTCTGCTCTGTGCCTAAATCAGGAAGGGTCCACTGTATATTCCACTCTAGAAGCTGAACCAACACCTTTCAAAAATATCAGTTGATTACATCTTTTTAAGTGCTTCATTTTGCGGCAATTTCTTGACTGAAATACTCTAAGACTTTTATAAAAATGTTGCGCATTTGAATATTTCAAGTGGATCTGTGTGAACTGGAAGAAAATATCCTGTGTAAGTGTTAAATTCATGTTGCCTGAATTATATTTGTGTTTCCCTGTGGTGGAGGCAGAGATTGGATTCTCCCTGTGCTCAGTGAACACAAGACTGTGTTTACATTTGCATGCCAGGATTCCAACCCTAAACTGTCTGCTTCTTTCACTTGATTGAAGGAAGTCTAGACAACCAGATCAGAGCAGGAAGTAGTTGTCTGAAGCTGGCTCAGCAGAGCCCTTTTTTTTTTTTATGCCCAACTCGAGATATCTGAAAATAAGGTCTCCAAAATAGCTACTTTGGATATTTTTAATATTTTATATAAACATTTTTATAAATATTTTATAAAGACATTTTATATTTTTAAATGTTTCCTTAAAATTATTTACCATGCTTGTAATTTTTTCAGATTAGTGACTAAAAGTACTACACTAGAAACTAGAAGAAACTGCTTTCCTTGACTAAACCTCAAAGCACCTCCAAGATTTGTATTCACTTTAAGAATGCTGATTGATTTTTTGCTTCTTTGGTTTTCTGGGAGGGGTTTTCTGTTGGGTTTTTTGTTTGATCGTTTTTGGGGTTGGTTTTTTTGGTTGTTTGTTTTGGTTTTGGCTTAGTTTGATGTTTTTCTTTTTTAAACCTGATGTTCAAAGTCAAAGCTGTGAAATTTCACAAAAAGAAAGGACTAGTTTCCTTGCCCCTGATATTTTTTTTTCCCAAACAGAGGAGCTAAGAAAACAAGCCCAAAGTTGTGACTGTGAATGGGTTCATTAAATAAGCAGAGTAAGAGGAGCTATTTGTGTTGTGAGGCTTTGGGAGCTGAGCTTACAGAAAGAAATACCAATTTCAGGTGAGCCTGTTCTGGTAGGATGAGGCTGTGCTGCCATTTCTGCCACTGAAGGATGCTCTCCCAGGAATGACTCTGAGGAAATGTGAAAACTGAGGAACAGTCCTCTTCTGGTTGGATGCTCCTGCCTGGTTTTTACCCAGAAGTTGGTCTTCAGTGTAGGATTGTCTTGGAGCATTTGTGCAGCCTGTAAATAAGTGTTGTTTCACATCAGCTTCACAGCTAACATTTTGGGATGGCAGAAGTTCACCATCACTGTTTTCTCTCAAAGACGGCACAGCAGTGCTTTAATGAAATGAGGGCAGCTTCTGGGACTCTCAGTTAAGCTGAGACTTTTATTATATCTCTATCCTCAGTAATTTAGATGGTTTCCCAACAATAACTTTTTGGTTGTGTTGTTCTGCTACATAAGATGGCAGCATGTGATAGCCTCTACATCGTGGGTAGAATTCTGTAATTTGACAGCATAAGTAAAAAAAACCCAAACCAATCTGACTCAGCAATCTGCTAGAGTTGATATTTATTGTGTTCACATGATCCTCCATGAGGAAAACTGGTGGCTTTAAACCAAAGCTTTGGTGCAGAAACCTTGATGCCATGGCTGCTGATCTGTAGCTCAGGTCAAGACTATTGTCAGATACCCTGCATAAACAAGCCTGCTGTGTGCTTATTTGGGTTCAGCCAGTCTGTTTTATGAGATGGCCTAGCTTTTCCTTGGGGAAAAAAACAGGGAAAACCCTTTCCCAATAGGGTTGCTTGCCCTATGCCCCACCTTCCACTGCAGTGGAAGTCATAGGTAAGAGATAGACACTTTTTGCTTTTCACTGTCCATAGTTGTCCCCCTACATCAGCAGGTTGCCATAATTTGGCTGTCAGGATTGCAAGGCAAGAGAAAACTAATGGAAAACTTCAACCTGAACAGAACAAAAAGATTATAAAACCATAAATGCATGCAAAACCATCCCTATGTTTATCTCTGTGTCTATAATCCTCAGATTGCTGTGAAAAACAGCTACATTTCATCTGCTTCCTAATACTTGAAGACTGTAGCTGGGAGCTGCAGTCTGCCACCAGGAAAACAGACACAACTGTGCTTTGATAGTTTTTTGACACATATTTGCAGCATCTTTGAGACCAGTAAATCAGTCAAAATGCAGGCTGTCAGTGGTAGATTTTCTATTTTGGGTATGGGATTCACATTATGACCTGACAAGACAGGCAGAAGCAGCACAAACATTTCTGGACAGCATCAGATTCTGGAAGCTGTGATTCTTAATAATTTGTGGCTTAATAGATGAATGCTGGTAGGTCTGCCAAGGTCAGTGACTCAGGGAGGTCTTGCAGCTGCACCTCCAGTGGTCTCTGGGCTAGTTGCCATCCAAAACACATCCAGGCCAGCTCTGTGTTCTAGATCCAGGGAGTGCAGAGGCCATAGATGGGCACAGTCACAAACACTGTGCAGATTAGAGATGGGACACCAGAGCTGTGCATGATGGATGTCTTCTGGGACACCAGTGCCTGCCTCCTGTGTCCCCTCCTGCTCCTTTGCAGCCACAGGCATGAGCAGCCATCAGGATGATTAACTTCTTGTTGGGGGTTGGATTTGTTTCTTTTTTACTTATAGAATTTTTCCCTATAAGTTGCGAGGAGACTAACTACTGGGTGGGTTCTTGTGGATGCTTGACCAAAACAAAGAGGTGGCCAAAAGTTGAGAGTTTTGGGGGCAGGTAAACCTGGAATTTTCCACCCTTCCAGCTTGGTTCTCTCAGAGTCCCACAGGGTCATCGAGATCAGACAGCCCCAGGTTTTGTGAAACAAAACCCCTCAAGGTTCCTGGTTCTGTTTATTATTAATGCTGTTGTTGTTGTTTGTTTGCCTTGTTATACATATTAGTAAAGAACTGTTATTCCTATCCTCATAGCTCTGCCTGAAAGCCCCTTTAATTTTCTAAACTATAATAATTTGGAGGGAGGGGATTTGAATTCTCCATTCCGAGGGAGACCCTGCCCTCCCTAGCAGACCCCTGGCTTTCAAACCAAGACATGTGTATGCCTCAGAAGCTCACCCCTCTTGCCCCCTGCCTTTTTCTTCATGTTTTCCGAAGTCTGTCTGCACCAACTCTAGCACAGAACTTCTCTGTCAGCTTTCCAGCATGGCAGAGGTTTGTGTTTGTTGATGATCAATGACAATAATCACTTTCTAGTTAAAAAGGTTTGAAAACCTGGTCTCCCTGCAGGTGCAGGCTGCTCTCACTTCTACCTAACCCATGGAAACACATTGTCCAACAATGCACCTACATGTCCTGGATTAGTGTTCTGTGCCCAAGAGCCAGAGATCCTAGAAATGCATCCAATTCCAAAGTTCCCCACTCTTTTGCAAGTGCAGGTGCAGGAAAACACTACTGCTTTACTAGAAGGCTTCATGCTCCAGGACTAGCTCCTCTGGCACACTTCATCCAGAGGGAAGGGCACATATTTGGACACTGTATGTAGAAAATATAACCCCTCTTCATTGCCTCTTCCACCTTTTTAGTTTGTTGAAGCCAATGAAGTCTTTTAGAAGTCTTTTTTGGATCAAAAACTCTGCTTCTGTTGGCTTCTATCTGCTTCTATGACACAGTTTATACAGGGAGAGACAGAACATGAGCACAACCCTTAAGGTAGAAGGAACAAAACAAGAAAGCATTTGGCAGGGCTGTTATATGTCCTTCTGTCTGTAGTAAACACCAAGTGAAAGCCATCAAGTATTTTTGCTGTTCTAAACCATGAGTCAGAACATTTGGCTCTCTATATCTTTATAAAGGAAGGTATCCATAGAAGCAAGTACACTGAAGAATAACCCTTTTATAAAATACAAAAGGGAAAAGAAAAAGGTGGGAAGGGAAATGGAAACAAAAAAAACCAAGCCACTTAGGATTATTGTATTTTTTTTTTAATAGTCTGTCTTTGGCAGCCAAGAAGCAGTTGTATATGGAAACTTGAGCTAATATCTTAAAAATAAATTTGTCTGCAGTGGGAAAACTGATCTGAGCGAGTTCTTGGAAAATCGGCTTTGCTGCTCTGCCATGGGTGAGTAGGGCTTGCTCTCAAAGAGCTCAGAGGTTAGTGTACTTTATTAGGACTAATCCCAGATTTTTTAAAGACCTACTAAAACAACTGTCATGGGAAGAAGTCAGGCCACCAATATTTCCCTAACTCGTTAGACAGAAAGCTTACTCTGGGTATGGAAGGGGCAAAGAAAAATAAGACAATAAGCTATAAAAAGGGAGTAAGAGGAAAAGGAAAGGGAGTTCAAGTAATAATAAACACTCAAGATACAGCTGTGAACTGTGAGCACACATTAACTTTTTAAGCTTTTTAATATCTGTGTCTTAAAGAAATTATATGTAAGTGTGGTGTGTTGTTTAAAAGTTTTACTTTAAGTCCTGTCTGGGCTTTTAAAATGCATTAAATGAAAGCATTTTCCTGGCCAGAAATGTATGAGTTTGTCTTCCCATAGCAAGAAGTTTAGCAAGGTGTAGGAGTAGACTAGGGACACAATACTGGTATATCAGGACTAATATGTCCTTTTCAGAATTTTGAAACCAAGATAAATGTTGATGTTTCTGCAGGCAAATGATCTTTTGTTCCTGTGCAGTCTCTGTAAATCCAATAAGATTACACAGCTGTAAATGTTGGTAGAGCATTGTGAAGCTTGAGGATGTTTTTTAACTTGAATATAGAAGAAAGTGAAAGTTGGGGACAAGGAGAAAAATTTTTTAAAGTCTTTTTTAAAATTCTTTTTCCCCCCATAACCCAGATCTGTAGACGGATTCTAGAAAGATGAAACACTTAAAAGCATGTATCTGTGTGTATATGAGTGTATATCTACTTGTACTTTAGTTTCAGGTATAGAACCCTCTTTCCTGGAAATGACTGAGTTTTTACTGGCTAGAGCTTTTATTATTGAGTAGGATGTTCTAGAAAAAACAAACTTTTATTCCAAATCTACAGTTGGCTTTCTTTTTGCAATGAACTAAAAAAATGCTTGTCTATAATAAATAATTGTCTATAAGCAAGACATATTGAAATGATCTAATGGTATGTAAGGAGTGATAAGAAAGCACAACAGAATGTAGAAAGGCACCATAGATGAAAAAGGAGTGTTGAGAGGCGCATGAAATACTTGTACATATGTTTTCCAAGTCTGCATCCAGGTGTGCCTCTGTCAGAATGAATTGAAACTCCTGGTTATTTTCTTCCCACCTGTAGGTATTCCTGGACTAGGCTGTGCCTGCACTGGCTGTTACTGCAGCCTTCGGATCCCTCCTCTGCATCTTGAGCACTTGAAATTAAAAATAAATTGAGGTACTGAAATGAAATTTTAGTTGCATTCAAGTTGGGCCTAAAAAAGTAATGTTTTTGGAGAGGATGGTTGGAAATGCAGAGTGCTGGAGTTGCTCCTGACTTTCCAAATGTTAAAGTTTTATTGCTTGGTACTGACAAGCCCAACTATAAATAGTAGTAATAACAATCATTTTATTTATTGGGCATCCTTCTGTCATTAATATCCTGTTAGATGGCTCACAAAAGGTGTAATCTGCTGTTAATGTCCTGCCAGGAGCCTCATAAAAGAAATAAAATAGAAAGGCAGTTTAATGCTTAATGGTTTATGCTTTCTCTTTCATGTTGATGTAGAAGATTACAGTAAAAAGGCCAGTTTTGCATCTTCATTGAAATTAATGGAGTTTCAACAACTTATCTTGGATCTGAAACAGGTCCAAAATATATTAATACTTGTTCTTTAGATTCAGTCAGCCAATGCTTGAACATTTGTGATTGATTTGCAAGGTACCCCAACTGGATTAATTAGAAGAGAAAAATACTGTTTCCCCCTGTAAATTCTTCTTACTGCAAACCCCACTTGCTATAAAATGCCAAGTTCTGGAGGCTCCTTTTCCCCATCTTTTGACTAAATTGCCGTTTCTTGTGCTCGTTCCGTTCATCTTTTATGTTGCTCATTAAAAATATTACATTTTATGCCCCGCATTGTTCACAGTCTACAAGGTTTTTATCACTTAGATAAAAGCAATCTGCTTGATGCACAGCTGGTCTCCAGAGTGATCTGATTGCTTTTGTGATAGGCCTCAGACACCTGACGCTGTGCAAAGCACTTCTGTGCTGTTTGCAAATAACTAAATTGAATTACTTGCAGATGAACTTGGTTTGTAACAACATATTCGAAGGAGATTTTCAGGTTTATGGACAGTCTGTAGAGCTTTCTGACATTCTGTGGTCTCTGAGTGGCCTCACTGATTTCTTGAGGAATGAGGTTCAACCCAGCTTGAGCACAACTTCCTTTATCTCACCCCTCTGGTGGAGTGGGAGCAAGGGGAAAAGCAGCTTGGTCCTGGAAAGGAAACACATGTTTTTCTACTAGTGTGCACTTTGATGCCTAATCACTTGCAAGGTCTAAAAGTTTGTGGGAGGCCTCTGCACTGGCTGTGGTGTACCTGGCCCAAATACTAATGTAAATTCTGTTGTGAGTTCCTTCTCCATGTCTCTGAGACACTGGGCACTCTGATCCCAGCTCAAGTTTTGTTCACTGTTTTTAGGACAATGCCAAATTTTTCCTTGATGATTTAGTCCTAAAATGAGGCTGGTGGCTTTATGGTTTTACCTTACACAATCTGCTTGTTCTGAAACAAACAAAAACCTCCTGCTGCAATAAGTTATTACTCTAGCTCCAACCCCCAACATATTTTCATATAGAGTTATCTCATAGTAAAATTAACAGGGAGTTTTTAAACAAAACTTTTGTGTTGTTTAGTGCACATGCTGAGACCAGTTTTTCTTACTTAATAGCTTTTACTCCTTTTATTGAATAAAGAGGGTTTTATTTTTTTTTTTAAGCTGTCAACCTGCTTCCGGATGGTGTCATACATGGGTGGTAACAGTCAACTGGTACCAAATAAATTTACATCCACACTTCCCTAGGAATATATTACGTGGCTGGCTTTGGTCACAAGATAATCAAATAGTTGCAAATCCTGGGTTATTAGGCTTCATTGAATTCTAGCTAAGATTAGCCTTGGTCACCATGTTGCCAAGCCAAAGTCATTAGACTTTTCGCTCGTGGCAAATATAAATCCCATTTAGATTTGATTAATTTTTCTGAGTTTTTAAACATATTTGCTCTAATAAGAAGTGTGTCATCCTCTGTGGGCTTGAAACTGTTTTACAAAGTCTTTTTTGTGGCTTTTTAAGCACTGTCTGGCTTTGTCCACACTTCATTAAAGGCATGTAGTGGCTCAAGAGGATTAGGATAACTCAAACCCAGCCTTTCTACTCCCAGTGGAAATTAATCTCTTGCAAAGAAAGCTGTGCAGGTTTTGTTCTTGCTTTATTTCTTAAACTGCCTGTAGCTCTGTCATCATTTCAGACAGTATTTGAAGACCCCAAGCGAGGCCCAGTACAGGAAAATATTTGATTATGGCTCCCCCTGATAAAGACTTGTATCAGCCTAATTACTGTCTCTTTGGGCTTCTAAAACATTTTCTGCAGCAGCAATGCCCACTAGTCTAGATATTGCTACAGACTAAAACTATCAAAACTAAAAAGACTGTGAGATTTTGCATGGCTGTGCATGACACAAGGTGAGCTGCTTTTCCCAGCACTGTTGGCTACCACAGTAATTCAGATCTTTCAAGGCCAGTTTGGATGGGGCTCTGAGCAAGCTGGTCTGATGGGAGGTGTCCCTGCCCCCATGGCTGGGGGCTAGAAGCGGATGATATTTAAGGCCCCTTCCAACCCAAACCATTCTGGGATTCTCAGCAGTGGTGAAAGGTGTGGCAGCAAACATTTGCACTCTGCTTCCAGCTTCTGTTGTAGCTCCCTTTTCTACTCCTTTCTCTTTCCCCTAGCAGAAAATACTTAGAAAAAAACCCCAAAACAATCCAGTAGTTCTTTAATTACTCACACTTTTCTCAAGTAGAACTGGTACACCAGCAAAGTGAATCTTCATGCCTTAGCATGGCCTGTCGTGAGAAGAGCCATTGCACTGTATCTTAAGTGGCCATAGATGGAGATTTAAAGGCGAGACAGGAAATAAAGAGGAAGAATTAGATGCAAGTTTTGCCAGGCTTGTGAAAGTAAATGTCCAGGAAACAGAAGAGTTATAGTCTAGGAGCCAGCAGCAGGCAGTCCTCAAATTTGTAATGTCAGCATGTGTTGTATCCCCACACCCAAGTCAGTGTTTCCATGTTAGGAAAAGAGCTTTGGTTACACCCCAGGACTTTTAAAGGAGAAGAACCAGAAACCTCTGTGCTTCCCTCATTGTAATTGGCCCAGTGTCAATGCAATGGCACCTGTTGGATCTTTCGAATGTACCTCAAAACCTGTAGCTGTTTCTATTGGGCAGCTCACCAAAAAATCCCTCCTTGATTGTTGTATACTTAAGGACGAGCACAAAGTCTCTTTTTGAGGTGTCTTAGCAGGTGTAATGGGCTTCCCTGCACTGTGCATGGCTTTTGCTTTTATGTTTTGTATAGTTTGTTATTTTCTCTTTAATTAAAACCTTTTTGCTTTTCAAAGCACAGCTGATCAGCCATCTCACTAATTATTCATAAGCCATTTCTGGGAGGTTGCTGGACACCTCTTGGAATTCTGGAAACTTAGATTTTGGGGTTTTAGTATATAGTAGTACATGTGGGTCAAGATGGAGGATTTTGAGTCCTTCCTCACCTCCTTCTTCCTTCTTCTTCATGGGTTTAGGTGGTTTACTGTAATTGGTTGGTAAAGTCCACATTGCAGACTTCAAGTAGTTAGGTTTTGGGTTGAAAATAAAAATAATTTAGGTGGCATTTCATAATTGGACAGGTTGTCCTTGAAAAGACCTGTTAGAGATAGGGAACATTTTACCTTCGTTTTCCTTCCATTTTACCTCCATTTTCTAACTTGCTAGTTAGAGCTCACAGCTCGTGAGACTGTAAATAGATTAGAAACAATAAACATCCAAGTCTGAACTCGAAACCCCACATTTCCCGTGTATTATTCATCCTGAACCTCAGCAGAGAAAAAGAAACCAGAACTGTAACAGACACCCTTAGAGCGTGTTAAACCCTTGTGGGGCTTACACCAGGCTGGGCCCATGCAGAAATTTAACAAATGTGAGTCTCAGCTGAGTCCAGAGTGGTCACCTTGGTCTGGATTGACACGAGTTGGCTTCCGCTTGAGTGGCCTCTTTTCACACGGAGGGAGCAGCAGTAGCAGCACTGCTCTGGAGCAGGTTAATTGTTGGGACTTGGTAGCTCATTATCTGTTTGTAAGCCTTGCAGAATTCTCTATTTCTAATGTTCATGAAGCTGAAATCAGATTCTTTTTATCTTGTCTTTCTAATCAAAAGAAGATGCCTGACAGTTCCCTTTGTAATCATACTATAAACAACTGTGGGTAATTGTTTTTTCTTTTCTTTTGTTCCTTACTTCATTTCAGTCTTCTCCACTGATCTGTGTTATGCATCACTATACAAAGTAGTAATCAAAGAAATGGAAATACATTCAACATTTGCACTTCGTTTTGTTTTACAAATAAGAAATAATTTCAGACTGTACTTTGGCTGTGCCAGTTCATATTCATTTTATTCCTGAGAATCTCCTTAACTGAAATTTAACCGTACAGATGTCTGGGTTGGAATACTAGAGCATCTGGGAACTGGAACCTTAACTGAGTACTGTAATGACACATTTTTACAAGCTTATAGAGAAAAGATAAAAGCTGAGCTTGATAAATATTGAGGCTAGACTTGAGACTCAGCTGACAAGACAGTAAAGTACAAACTTTTCTTGTGAAACTTCAGCAGGCACTGGGAAGCATCATGTCTGAATGTGAAAGTAAATATCTCACAGTTTTGATGTCAAATGAACTTTACATTTTATGTGGAATTTTTTTTTATTCCCCAGCTGTAAAACATTAGGGCTATTTTTCCTCATGAGGCAGGACCTAGAGTAAGATGCTTGCATTTACCATAAATTTTCTGGGTTGTATATGTGAGTCCTTCAACTTTGATAAACCTGTTTCTTGCACTTTTCTTATCACATATGCATACACATGCATATCTTCCTTATCTTATAAGAGGACTTCGGGTCAACATTATCTTTTTCAAATGTCTTTATAGTAACTGTTTTCACTACTGCCCCAGACACCATCATACAGCAAAAGCTTCATCATTCATTCACAATGTGTAGGAATTTTCTTGCAGTTTCTCATGCTGCCTTGTTTTGTTGGGTTTTTTGTTTTTTGTTTTTTTAAAAGAAATATCTTTCGACGGAGGAAGTTGGGAAGGGTGGTGTGCAGGTTCATCCTGCCTCTCATGACCCCCATTTAAAAAAAAGCCAAACACCAGTTTTTTGTAAAACAAACCAACAAACAAAAACACAACCAACAACAACAACAAAATGTAAAAATACTTGCATTCAGTAGCACTTTCATTAAGGATGGTTTACAGGTCTATAACTGCTCAGCTGTTGCCAATACCATTTTCATATTGCACCTTCTGGGGGTTACTATCTTGCTATTTAAAAATAAATAGACTGATATATAGGCAGAGACACCAAAAAGAGGCAGCATTAGTGACAACTCCACTATAACTTTCAGCCCGTTAACATAAAACTCCACCACTAAATCTCTCAGGGTAAACTATGCAGAGATAGAAAAGCCCCAAGGTATTAAGAGTGATTTTGATATAAACTCCAATTTTATTTTATGACTATTTTACAGCTGCTCCTAGATATCTTCTCTCATAAACTACAAGGTACAAGGCAAATGTTACGTCTTTTTTTTTTCCTTCTGCAGGGTTTCAGACAGTTGGTTTATTGTGACATGTTAGCAGCCTTTTCTCTGCACTGCACGTTCAGAAGAATGAATTTTAATGAGACTAAGCCAGCAGAAGACCCATAAAGAAGATGCGATTATGTTTTAAGTATTCATAAAAAAAGTTACATTAAATTTACACATTTTGATTTTGTCTGTGGCACTCAAAAGAATTGCAGCACGTTGCAGAATCACAAAATGGTGAGGGTTGGAATGCTCCAACTCCAGTAACACTGGAGATACTCTAGTCCACCCCCTGTGCTAAAGTAGGGTCATACTACTTACAAGGGGAAAAAGAGTTCTTGTTCTACAGGAAATATTCTCTCTCTTGCTGTGAGGATAACAATGCCACAGTGGTCTTGATAATCATGATGTAGTTTTGCTATGTACCAGAAGGTAACTTTTCCTCTTCAGATAAAGACATAATTAATTGACCTCTTTATCATTCTAGCAGGCTAGCAAACATTAAAAATTATTAAATAACTGTTGTGTACAAGATGTGGGAAAAAGTTAGCGGCATATATCTGAATATTGTTAGATTCCAGAGGTGCCCAGAACCCTTGATGTGCAGGGGGAAAGCAATTTTAATTGTACTTATGTAAGTCTATGATGCCTATTAGATGTTCACTTCTGTCCTAGCTGATGCTATGCCCTACCAGGATGTTTTTAAAGTGTGAGCTGAAATCTTTTCCACTTCTTTGCTGAGGGGAGCCTATCCTTTGGCAGGCCAAAATAGCTGTTTCATGGTCAAATGGGTATTACCTGTTTCTCCTTGCTAGAGGTCTTTAAAATATCCCAAAAGGTCTTTTTTTTTTTTTTTTTTTCCTCCTCCAGCTGTGTACTTTTTTCATAGCCTGAACATGTGAGGAACAAATGGTTTTGCTTCCAAGTCTGTGAAATCGTCCCCTCTTGTGCCCTGTTAATGATTTCTTATTTTTAATGTGGGATTAATTTTTCATAAATACAGATTAGCTCAGAATAAATATAGTAGTCAATGTTACATTATGAAAAGCTCCATCTAGTTTTAATCTCAAAGAACTGGGGGAATTTAGAAATGGAACTTTACGTGGCCTGGTATAAAATCTCAGTTTTACTTTACCCTAAAATGTAGTTGTTCCTTTCTAATCTGAGTGTCTACATACATAATTATTTTAAAGATAAGTGTTTATAAAATTGCATCTTGTATTTTATACACAACTCTGTTTTAGATTGAGGACATTCTTGATGATGCAGTCTTTTTACAACTTATGTGGTTGTTCCCTTTCAGTTAGTTTTAAAGAATATATTTCATATAAAGTTTACATGAATATAAAGTTTAGATACCTCTAGACCGAAAATAAGATATTACAAACACAGTGTTACAGAGGCAATGATAGAATAGAGTTTTCCACTGTAAGTTGTCAAAGTATACACAGGTTACATCTTGGATATCCAAGTATTTGGGGAAAAAAATGGTCCTGTTTTATTGCATTCCTACCTTTCAGAAAGAAAAGGTAACCTATGTAATGCATCAAGTCACAGTAAGTGATTATTGATGTGTTGGTCATTAATTTTTCAATGACTATCAAACAAGAAAAGTGCTGGAGCATATTTGTCGTTGCAATAAACCAAATTAAACAAGATGTTTCCTAAAGTGCTTTACCCTGAACAACAGGAGCCTGTGAAATTATTCCACAGAGGGAGGGAATGTTCAGTGCTTTTGCCCCAGGCTGAGGTGCCCTGATACCATCTCAATAAACTGATGTTGTTAGAGAGCACAAACTCCCAAGGGGATGCTTACTTGGGTTTAGAGAGTTGTTTATTTTGGTTACAGCTTTTGCTGTTTATAGCCAGTTTAAAGGGAGCTGAATTTTGTTATTTGTGAATTGGGAAAGACTGTCCATAGCAGAATCTGTTTCCATTGGTTTAACCAAACGAAGTTCTAATCTCAGCTGAGTGTTCAGCTACAGCATGCGTAGAAAACAGGGCAGATAAATACTCTGAGTTTATGGTGTATTTGGATTTGGCTGAGTTTCTCATCTAGGCTTTTAAGATCCTCAGTAAATAAGCAGCAGTTTTCTTCCCTCTTCCCTCTGATCATTGCTGTCATTGTTGATTGAATAGGTGCTGTAATTCAGAACAGAGTTTGAGGAAAGCATTTCTGTATTTCCCTATTGTGAAATCAGAAATAGCTCCTGGGCAACAGGCTGCAGTGGGTTTTTTTATTGTAATTTAGGGGGGTTATAATTTTGATTTTTTACAGAGAAGATGAGCAGACAAGCACAGAACTGTCTGATCTTCTTGGTGAGTTAGAATTTACATGTGTTGTTCACTTGGGTCCTTCTACCTCCAGTTCAGTGGAGGTTTAGGTTTAGGGGTATCTGTCATGAAGGATTGAGCAAAGTTATCCTTTATTTTAACCCAGAATCTCAGTTTGAATCACACAGAGAACAGAGACAGGCCTCTCTGTGAACAGTGTGGAAGTATCAGTGATTTGCTGTATGCAGATGAACTGAAATCCAGTTACTTTTGTTATTTTGTTAATTTGTAGGTTTGCAGTTTCCAGGCATGGCTTTAATTTGAGCCTCCTGTGTGAGATGCATATTCTCCTTACTCAATAGCTGCTCTTCTGGAACTGTAAAGTGAGGATTTCTGCTTTGGTTTCCCCCTCCCTCTTTGTAATCTGATATTTTTACCACCTAAGTCTGGCTTAGCTGCAGCTCAAAACATACAAAACACAAAATGAAACAAAAAACAAACAAACAACGAAAAAGTTTTAAAAACTCATTAAAAAAACAAAAATCCTGATCTGAAGGCATAGCTGCATTTATGGTCACACTGGAAACGTTTCTCTTGTTCAAGTGGAACTTCCTGTGCATGGGTTTCTGCCCCTTCAGATTTCATAGAAGCAATTGTAAATTCATTTAGATTATCCAAGTTTTTGACAGGGTTTTTGGTGTTTTTTGGTTTGATTTGGCTTGGTTTGGGTTTGGGGCTTTTTTGTTTGTTTGTTTGTTATTTTTGTTTTGGGGTTTTTTTGGGTTTTGTTTGTTTGTTTGTTTGTTTGTTTTTTAATTTAATTATGAAAAAGACCCTCAAGAAAGGAAACAAAGTTTTTTAACCTAGATGCACAAGTTTGTGCTGTAGATTGCAAGGGAAAATTTTTGTGTTTCCCCACAGGAATTTGGAATGTGAAAAAAAATGCAGTGAAATTATGATAAAATAAAAGCCTATAAAGACTACAGAGTTCCTGCAATAAATAATTTAGTATCACAATTCTGGGTCTCTCTTTTTACTGTTCTCTGTGCAAAAATGGCTACCAGAAATATTGTAACCCATTTCTTTTCTAATATGTCTTTTATTTTGTTTACCCACTGCAATCTCAGCCTGCTAACTTCTGTTTTGGAGTAAATTGAAATGCGGATTTGATAAAAGCTGTCAAGTATTTTACTTGAACAATAGATCAATCGAGTAACAAGAACTTTTTAATGGAATTTTTTTTTGTTTTGGGGAAGAAAGGCTTCTTTGTCAGAGACAAAGCAGAAAGCTAACTGAGAAAAAAATTCATGGATAGTGTGTTAATATCCAGAAATAGAAAATAGGTAATGATGATTTATTCAAAGATGTGAAGACTAATGTCAAAAGCATTTTATACCATAAAGCAAAAACATCAAGTAAAACTTTGTCACTCCATCTAAATGCATTATTCTTAATTTATTTCCATAGCTTTGGGCACAATACTTCCTTATTAATGCAGAGCTGCAGTGTCATCATGCAGGTCACCCTTCGTATCCCTGCTGCTCTGTATTATCACTCAGAATTATCTGCATGGCTATTTGTATGTAAGCATGCTTTTCTATAAGGATGGAAATTTTCTGGTGCTCTTATTAAATGCATCATGATAATTATGACCTTATTTTTAAAATTCTGTATCTTTGCTGCTTTCTAGTCCGGACACAGGAGAAAAAATTCAATTGATCTCACACAGTGTAAGAGTGAAGGAAATTAATTCCTCTTCTGTGACAGCAAAAAAGAAATGAGGGGTGTCTGTGTGGTGAGGTTTTGTGGGCTTTTTGGTTGTTTTTAGGGTGTTTGTTTGTTTGTTTGTTTTTATTTTGTTTCATTTTGACTTTATTTTTTTGCTTTTGTTTGTTTTTATTTAATGATTACTCTAGACTTCTAATTTGGGAATGAATGGTGAAAAGCTTGCAGAACATGGCATCACGAATTATAAATATTATGAAATTGATATGTATAATAGAGATAATACACAGATTATCTTTAATGATGCTGAGTCCAAACATCCATAATGAGGGGTTTTTGTGAAGAAATGCCAATTTATGGGTTGTTTATGGATCTCAGTTTTTCCTAGCATGGGTATACACTACAGAAAATATTAATTCTGGATTGTTTTTAAAGTAAATTTTTTGAGATAATTCTAAGCAAGCTAACAGAAATCTATCCTGATTTTCATCCTGGGCAGATTTATAACCTTTCTCTCCATTTGTTTTCGGTAGTTTTGCTTTCAAAAATCTGTAGAAATATAATTAATTATCTCTTAATAAGGAAAACACCTTAATAAGGAAAAAACAATATGCAGTGGTTGGTGGTCCTGTTATTGTAAGGTTGTTGATAAGAGGCAATCTTTGATTTTAATTGTTTTATTTTGATTTAACCTTTGCATCCTACTCAGTTTCATTTTAGAGTTACATCCTAGTATTGGTGCTCTATTTCAGTTAGTCAAAGGACAAATAATTGATGTATTACAGCCTATGTCAGCAGAAAACAGAAGAACAACACTTATTAATAATTATGTTTATAGTAACCAAATCAAGGAAGAACAAATAAATGTACAGATTTTAACACCCTGGTCAGAACACAATTGTTTTATAGTATGGCTGATAGCATAAATAACATAAAGAAGTATTTCTGAACTTAATCTGTAAATTTTCTTTGCTTGATATAAGTTGAATTAAGGTTTTCACTTTTCTTTCAGGGTGACATTGAGACATTCATAAGGCAAAATGAAGTACCTTGAACTGCTGGGTACTGAACTGCTGTTGGATATCCTGCACTGTGTTATGAAGTATTTTTTCAAGTTAGGGACTTCTGTTGATAACTGAAAATGAAATAACTACTCCTCTTTCTTCTTACTACTCCAGGGAAAAACACAAGCATGAAAACTCCACAAGTATGAAAGTGATCCCAGAGTACTTTATTAAGACAAAAAACACCAGAGAATTGAAGGAATCCTGTGTGATTCTGTGAATCTCCCAAGGTGTTTTTTGTTACTTCTTTATTTCCCAAAAAATTAATTGGCTTTATACATAATAAATGAACATGTATTTTATTTTGTGCTTCTTGTGCAAGCTACTTTCACACCTACTAGATTGTGTATTTATCTTACCTTGTCTTTCAGGAGCATTTGCAGGTTTGTTCTTAGAGGGGGAAAATGGGTGGCTTGGTCCAGTTGTCCCACTGCTTCTCAACATCTTTGCAATAATTACAGTGGTTGGGGTTTTTTATCTTTGAAGAGGCCTAGGGGACAGAGTAGCAAATAATGAAATTTAAAAAGTAGGGTTTTTCTTTGAGTCTGTAAATGGTGCTCAGTAGCAACTATTATTTCTGAGTGAAGAGAGAGGGAACAGTAGAGATAAATGAAAAGAAGGGGGAAAAAAATGAGATTGGTGTCTTGTCAAGGAAAGATCCTTATGTTTTCCCTTGTTCAGGTAAGAAAATTATGAGCCCTGTTTTTAATCCCCAGTTCACAGCATCAGAACATCAGGTAGTTATTTCTAGCATCTGTTTGACATAAAGCAAGGTATACCCTAAAGAGACACTCTTCATAAACACCGAGCACCAGAAATACTGTTCGTATTAAATTGGACCACATGAATAATACAGGAGTCATGAATTTAAAATATTACTGGCATTTGGAGAAAATGGCAGTATTTCAGCCATTAAATAACAACTTTGCTTTATTTCTGGAAACAGAAAGTTATTAAGTTTTAAATCATATCGATGCTCTGGGCTCAGATACATTTCTGGTTCTCCAGCCATCCAGACATGCCTTGACAGGGCTGAGTTGCACTGGAATTGTTTTCTCAGAGGTCTGGAGCCCACTACTGGGAGATAGTTGAGCCCTCCTAAAATGGCATTGTCACACTAGGCAGAGGTGCCACTGTTTGTGGAGTTTTTGAGGTGCATTGTCCCACCCATGTCGTATTTGTTTCTACAGTCCTGGGAAAGGGGATATCAGAGCAGTTATTGAAGCTGAATGGGGTACAGCACACTAAGTATTGTCACAGGAACTTCTTTCTCCCTGTTCTTTGGACTTTGCTTGTTTATGCATCCTTAACACAGCAGGATTAAATAAATTTGGTAAATGCCTATCTTTGCATTCTACAGTGCTCAAGGCTTCCCTCCCCTATTCCTGCTCTTCCTGCACCCTTCACCATGCTTCCTAACTAGTGAAACTAGGTTCAGGTGAGCTGGAAAAATAAGTGTAAAAACAAGTGCCTGCTTGTTGATGAGGTCTATGTGGGGCTTATATCAGAATGCAGAGGAGAATAAGTTTAATTCAGACAATTTCAGCAGAGGAAGCCAAAATTCTCCCTTTTCTGCTTTAAGAAAGATGTCCTGTATGAGAGGACATCTTGAGAGAAAACATTTAGTCTTTTCTTGACTTTGCTTTTTTAAAGTTTACTTTAAAAATAAAGGTGCTGTATTTGCACAAGTGCCAAAAAATAAATACAAGAATGCTAAACCCTTTCAGTTTGCCAGAACTCTCTCTGCTTTGTATTGGTTGGTAAAAAAAAAAACAAAAAAACAAACCAAAACCGGATGTGGTGACCATAAGAAAAGAAGAGATTTCTTTGGACTTTCAGGTCGCTTGTTACTTCAAAAGGGGAAACCCAGGAGAAGATAAAAAGAACTTAGGTTAGAGAAGTGACCTGACATGAAAAGCTCAGAGGCTTGAATATGTAAGAGTTTCACACTTCTCTTCATCAGAGAGAGAAAAGACAATTAGAAACCAGCATACAAGGCAGGGAAAAACACAGTTATAGAAGAGATCCAGCAGAACCAAAAAAAAAAAGGCCAAAAGGAAAACTTCTTTGGAGATTGAAAGAAGTACTGAGCATCACAGAAGCTGCATGGACTCAGGCACAGGTAAGACTTGATAGAAGCCAGGCTGACTTAGGCTTTGTGAAAGAAGTCAAGACAAATAGGTGAAGTTATTTTCAGGTATATGTAAAAAAAAAAAAATACTAAAGAAAGGTTTTAAGTTGGAATAAAATAAAGTGGCAAAATAAATAATGTGACTCACAGCTGGTAAGGATGATGAGGCTGAGTGTTGGGCTCTCAGGAAAAAAAAGAAGCAGAGAGAGAATGAAAGCTGAGATTCATTATATTTTATCTATATTTATTTACCTTTGAGTAATAAAAAGAAATTGAGGTTCAGCAGTAGAAGTACAGGCTATTATGTCTTCTTTTTTTTCCCCCTCTTTTTTTCTTTGAGGATTAAAAGCATCCATTTCTGTTGCCATGTGCAGGCTGCTGCTTTAGGAGAAAGCTGAGCTGGATAACACCTGTGGCCACTCACAGAGACTTTCTGAGGCACCACTGCTGTGTGTCTGTGGGACAGGAGCGCACAAGCTGAAAGTGAAATGAAAACAATTCTTTCCACAGGGGCAGGGCAGGTGTTGCCCTCACATGAGCTGTGCTGCAGAAGACACCTTTGTTTGAGGCTACACCTCTGATCACTGCTCCTCCAGCAGAATAAACCCAACCTGGGCTAGAAATGCTACAAAAGAGGATGAAACTACTTTTAGAGAAGCTAGCCAAGAAGGGGAAGCTGGAACAGCTCTGGGTTTTTACCAGCTAGTAAAACTAACTTTGAACAAGGTTGTTGTGGTAGTGGAGCATTAAAATATGAAACATCACTGATAGTGAAGTTTTTGTGCAGGGTGGAACTCTGGCATCACCAAGGTGGTTTTGGTTTGGGCTGATTCCATCCAGTCATTAGCAAACAAACTGTCCAGCTTGTTTAGAGTCACGGGAACTTTTTTTTTCCTTTTCTCCTCCACAAATATTCATATATTATTCATGTCCAAATCTATTAAGGCCACCAGTGCGTCACAAATTGAGTTAGTTTTTTCTCCGCTATGAGGAGTGTTTTTATTTAAGAAATCCGAGTAACCCCACATTCCTAAAATAATTTGCACGTTACCCTTTTCCTCCTTCACACATTCCTGAAATTCTCCTGCCTTTTGAAAGATAAGGCTTGAAAATTAACTTTTTTTAAAAATTGCAATGATCTTCACTTCATCAAATACATTTGTATGATCCACATGAAGACAGCAATAAGGCTTGGTTTTTTCTTCCTTCTGTATAGGGGAAGATAAAATGGAAATAATGGTTCTTCAGGCTAATTAAATCAAAGCAAAAGCAAGGCAGCCACAGTCTAGATTAAGACACTTTTCAGGAAATCAAATTAAGAATAGGTTAAGGCCCTCTTTTTGTGTCCCATGTAAAAAGCCCTACTCCCTATCCTTAGCTTTCTTGTGCCACTACTCAATTAATTTTCTCCTCACAGAAATAAACATTTTAATCAGCATGTACAATAACACCAATCACTGATGGTAATTACTCTAAGGAAAATAGCCTTTTTTTTTTTATTGTAGCAAATATAAAATGACAATTCTAATTAGGTAACATCTCTAATGCCTTAATGATTTTAGCCCATTTTCCATGTTTGTACATGAAAGCTGGCTCCATATTTTTACTGTTACCAAAGTTGCACAGAGATATTATTGGGCTTTAAATGTTTATTGTCATCTTCGCAAAGTGGCTTTTATTTTTTGTTTATGTTCTAAAAGCTTGGCAGAGCAGTGGCAATCCACAGACTAATGGCTAATCTGGGTTTGTGCCAAAGGAGCAGTAATAGCTACAAGCACAGAAAAAAAAAACCATCAGAAGAGTAAATGCCAAATTAATCCCTGATGTAACTCTTTTTGCCTTAGTGCAGTCGTGCTGGAAAATGCATCTTTCACACTGTGCATCCCGTTAGAGCCCATTATTTTCCAGGGGAGATTGCACATATCAGGAAAGTCGAGCTCACAGGGTTCAGCCCCTGCCTTTTTGTCTGAAAGGATCCCAAACCACGCTCCAGCTGTGGCCTGTGTGCCCTGACACTGGAAACAGCTAAACGTGCCCAGTCTCCCACTGAGGAGCCTCAAGGAGTTACACCCACCTCACAACTTAATTTAGCCTGTTATAACTCTGAAATGCCAGAAAAATAATAAGTAAGTAATAAGTAAGTTTTGCCAAAGACAAAGGAGTTGACTGTTTTAATGTTAACACTACAATTTTGTTGGTTTGGGGTTTTTTTTCCGAAATGCTGCCATTTTGACACTTGCAGCATTTAATTTCTTTTTAATTATTAGTACACTTATTTATTCCTACAAAATATGAGAGGTTTTTTGGAGACAAGAGTTCATGAGCTTATTTGTTATGTCCTTTAGAGAAGAGCAACATGCCTTAGCTGCTGTTGCACAGGTTTAAATTCATCATGCTCCCCCCCCACGGCAAAAGGAGGAAAAAAGAAGGAGGATTCAACCTCCCTAAAAGGAGAAGTTGAGAAATGTTATTTTATTATGATGATGTACTGAAGAAGGTAGCTGCTAGAGGCTGAGCCACTCACCTCTGTGCTCTGTCATTAAGAATAATTTGGTTTAGTCAAACAGAGGGTCACAATGCCTCACTGATTTAAAATGGATGACAGCAGAAAGTACTTTGGACATTTTTTCCCCCTCCCTGGTACTTTTTTCTGCATTCATGGGTGTGTTTCTCCATGACTTCTCTAGCCAGCTGTGTAGTAAGACTGTAGTGTGTGGAACTCTTGGTTCTTCTTTATCCGTACGGGCTGCTAGCCCTGAAAATTGAATAACTCTGCATGGTTCTCTGATCACTGCTTATGGACACGGTGCTTCCCTGGATAGGTGAATTCTGTTAGATCTCTAGCAAGCTCTTGTCTTTCCTTCTTCTGCCTTCCTAGTCTGCTTTTGATAATTTTTGTCAGTAGGAGTATCATGATCATCATGTCTACACAGGGGCACCAGTGCCTGTAGTAACTGGCCAAATGTAACACATTCACTGTTTCTGTTTTCTGTCTCTGTTACCAATTACTGCAGCAGCCTTATACATTATCTCTCAGAAGTTTTATCCAGTTCTAGCCTAGTCTTAATCCATCAAAATTCTGGCCACATTCATGTCTGTGCTTGCAGTCATCCCTGTTTGATTTGGTTTTCTTATTGGAGCCTTGCTGCTATTATTTACAGAATTTTTGTGATCTCCTCATCAATCATGGGAGATCATGGTATCATGTGTGCCTTGAGCTGCATGCTCCTGGTGGGTTGATGAGTGTTTCAGCTGATCAATGCTGCTATTTTCCCTGTGTAAGTAAATTATTGTCCTGAATTCAGAGCCTTCGTAGTGTGAAAAAGATTTTCTTTGGAGATACCTGCCAATACCATCTGGTTCAAATGCCATTGAGAAACTCAGATTTCCGTAGTTGTTCTAATAATTCATCAGGTCTATATCTGTGCTTCTTGGGGAATGAGATCACGTTTATTCTCTGTAAATCTGTACATAACCCAGTGACCCGCCTGGTCTGGAAATCTTCATTACAGATTTTTCCCAAGGTCTGTGTCACACTATTATCCCTTGTTTAAACAATTTATTTTTGGGGTTTTTTTTAAGCTTAATTCATCTTTTTCAGGTTCAACTGGTTTATCTGCAAAGCATTTACTCAGATATGGAGTAAATATGGTCATTGAATGCAAGTAATTTAATGTTTTCCATTAGACCAGCAAAAAAAAAAATCATAAATTATTTCCAGTTGCATTCTCTCATGTGGGAATTTTTTGTGTTTTATCTGCCCCTTTTCTAGCAGTGATGTTCTTGATTTGTTGTATTTCAAGATTTCTATTCATCTTTTACTCTTTAAACATACTTACTTGTTAAATGCAGGGAGTTTACAGTTCTACATTCTGGTTGATGATTGTAGTCTAGTCTACTAAGCCTGGCAGGCTCATTGCTAACAGCAAGTGGTTGAGTGGAAAATACTGGATACAGAGAGAGAGATGACAGAAATGGTAAATAGCCCTGTTTTTATGGTCTATATTCTGTGTCTTACCAAATTGTTGTATTATTGTGGATACTGCTCTGTAAACAAAAAGAAACCCCAAACCAGATTCTGGAAGATGATACCAAGTGTGAGAAGTTTCTGGTGGCACCAAAATTAGGTAGTATCAGTTAATACATTTTGAGTTTGAATAAAACCATGAGGATACAGAGCTCTGTGTGGTGAAATCCTGCCCCAGCACTTGGAGTGAAGATAATGGTAGTTGAGAGGTGAGTTGGTGAACTTGGATCTGTTTCTTTTCCTTTATGACTTAAACAATGTCACATCAGAGATCTAAAACAAGCCATGATTTTATAATAAATAAATTATGTAATAATAAGTCATAATTATTATAAGTTGTATGATATATAACTATAATAATTAATAATAATATAATATATTAATGTAAGTTTTATATAATATAATAATATCAGTTAAATAAGTTAAAAATATAATAAGTTATTATTTTATAATAAATAAACCTGCTGAGGATGTTACTAGAAGAGTTTGCATACCCTTTGCAGAACAGCATAAGATTTACTCCACAACTGGTAAAGTCTGACAGTGTCCAACCTGCTTTCCACAGTCGGAAGAATAGCTCCAGAATGTGTACATTGAATAGCTCCCATAACAGGCTTGAAAATTGTTTCTCTGTTTCCTCTGGGAGAACAAATTCCTTGGGCTGATAATCAGTAGGCACACAATTGATTCCTCAAAAAAATTAAAGGATACATAATAATACTGAGCTGAAAAATCTTCTCTGTATGCAGTGTTTTTATGTAACACTTTCCATCAGTGGTAAAATGAATGGCTTAAGACTCACTTAGAACTGAGTGCCAAAGAAAGTGAAATAGTGTCAATCCTTCCTCTGGTTTCAGTGAGCTGTGGGGAAGGCACAAAAAGAAAGTGTAAAATGTTGTTTGTTCTGTGTTGCAACCAAACCAAACAAAAGGGAACAACATTTGGCCATGATTGTTCCAATATTATTTTTGATTTTTTGTCTTTTCCTCATATGTGTCCACAGCAGATAGTTTTGAGCCAGTAACCAGCAACGTTCCAGCCTCTTACACAAAGTGTGTGTTCAGTGTGTGTTTGCACCATACCCTGATAATATGTGATGAAATAGGATCAGCACTAGAAGGAAGACACCTTTTTAGGGTGGCTTGTCTGTCATGTTAAATACTGCATGTATTTGAGTATTTGGCCCTCAGCCATCTACAATAAACTCCCAGCTGTGTTACAACTCACAGGTCTG
This sequence comes from Sterrhoptilus dennistouni, assembly GCA_013397095.1. NCBI lineage: Eukaryota > Metazoa > Chordata > Aves > Passeriformes > Zosteropidae > Sterrhoptilus > Sterrhoptilus dennistouni. The sequence continues at coordinate 689,896 of VWZU01006017.1, read as the reverse complement.
TCTAGAACAGTTTACTTCTTAATGCTTCATAGTTCTGAAGTCAAAACCTCAGACATTTTCTAGCACAGTTCTATAATTACATAGATATTTTAATTTTTTAACTGTTATTTATTTATTTTCCTAAATTCTCTTTGTACCTCAGTATGCAACTCAGGTCAGTCATGTAACCTCAGTGATCTCTCACACTGTGTTCTCAAAAATGAACTGTATTTGCCGTAGGCCTGATATCAGCATCTGATTTTTTTCCTTTTAGTCCCAATTGCTTTTTAAAGTGTATTTCTATCACCACCTATGACCCTTGCCTTGCTTTCTTATTCTCTTTGCTGTTATTCTGATTAGAGGAATGTATCACACTATTGAGATTAGTCATCCTCTCTTCTAACACTGTACAAAGACACTTAATGTCCATTAAGCTCCTCAGGAATTCCTCTGCATGTTGGCCCTGCAAAGGAAATGCTGGACCTAAAAAAGAAATGCTTCTTTCCACTCCATCTTCTGCCAGCACTTCCAGTTCACTGATCTCTGGTGTGAGAACACAGATTGACCATCTTTGATCTGTCTGGCTGCTAAGCTTTCTTGTCCTACTGATGGATAAACTTCTGTGGTTTTTGGGAATGTCTTATCTTTGCTGATGTGACACAGATGAGAATCAGTTTGTCAATGGCTCTTCTCCAGGTCTCACTGTTACCTACTAAAAGGAGTCCAGCATCTGCAATTATTTTGTAGCTGCTCTTTTCCTTGAATTTTGAACCATCATTGTATCAAAGAATTTTAGCCCATCCTCTTTCAGATTTATAGAGGAATATCTCTTTTTAGCTACTTTAAACACATGAAATTAAAAAACCCAAACTTTTCTATTACCTTCAAATAGAGTTGGTTCTTCATCCATGCATTAACACTTATTTACTGTGTTAATCTGGGATCATCCTGAGGTCTTGTGAGGGCACTCAGAGTGAAAGAAGAGTTGTGATCTTTGTTCATCACCATTTCTGTTCTCCTGGAACCACAGTCCATGGGTTTAGGGTGGGTTTCTTTTCTTAGTTAATTGTAGAAAAACTTTGTTTACCAATTCAGGAAATGTAGGAAAAATGAGAACAGGCTGCTGTGAAATGTTTGGGTTTCAGACGGAATTAAACTGAAAACACACAGTTCTAGCTTATGTCCTTGCCCGTGGCAGGGCAGCTGGTGATATTTAAGGTCCCTTGCAACCATTCTGTGATTCTGTGTACAAAGCTACATAAACATGATGGGATGCCCAAAATAAGGCTGCTGAATTGGAGTGGTTCAGTTCACAGGCTCTTTTTACCATTACACCAAAAGAACTATTGACTGTCAGATTTTTAAGAGAGTAGTTTCTGCTTTCTCCCATCTTCCTATAAAGTATCTGTGGGCCTGACATGAAGAAAGCATTGCTGCTGCTCTGAAAGAAGAAAAGAGAGCTAAGCTGAAAAGCAGAGTTGCATTTCCTTATAATGATTTCTTCATTGGAAAGAAATTTGCCAGAAAGTATTCCTGGAAGTCTTGGATAAGTTTTTCTTTAATCAGAGATCACAACACAGGGAGTGAGGAGGGGGAAGAGCACTGTGGCTTCTCTGACAATTTGATTATGTATTAAGCTGAGCTACTAATTCTTATGAAAGCAGCAAGCGTTCTGGGGAGCTTCATTGTTAGAGGCTTGCACAGTTTAACATAGGAAAAAAACAAACCAGAAAATGAATTATGATAGGATTTTTCTTTTATCACTTCAATAAACTTCTCTGGGGTACATCAGTAATCCTCTCCACAAGTTCTCCCACCCCCTCATCCCTTCAAATCCATGTATTCCACACTGACTAGCATAACGTGTGAAGAATGATACTACAAAGAGACTCAGAAATATGTAAAGATCCCTGTGCCTTCCCTGAATATGTTAAAATAGTCAACAAAAACATGGTAATTTAAACTCCAGCTCATTTGATCTAATATTAAATTAGCTCCTCTTGGGATATCCTCTTTTTAATCAGTCAGAACACTTTTGTATGCTCACATTTTTCCATGGGGTTCATTAAGAGTTAAGGAATTGAACAGAACTGCTTCAAGTAGAGATGAGAGGCTTCTCCATGTTTCCCAGATCATTTTGACCTTGTGATATTTGGGGCATCAAAAGAGTGAAAACTACTTAACTGTTTAGAGCCAGGGCCATCACTGATGCCAGCTCTAAAACATGCGGATAAAAGCTCCATTATTTCTCAAAATATCCACTGAGTCAGACATATGAGCTCCAAAATCAGCTCAAGGGTTTGGTTTGGAGAAATAAGATGTAAAGGCATTGGAAAAAGGCAAAGATAAGGTGAAGTTTTGTTCTGAGAACAAGTCCATATGAGTGAGGTGGTGGGAGGAAAAAAGGAGCAGCAAAGCAAATGAAGATTTTTTGTTTGTTTTATTTCTTTATTTCTTTACTTAACAATTCTATTTAACAATTTCTCTGTGAAAGGTATGGTAAATATCCCTGGACTTGCATATAATCGTGATAGAAACAAAGATATTCTGAAAAAGGATTTATTGCCATTAACCACTTTGCAAGACCAGAACCTTTATGGTAGTGGAGGTTGCTGGCCATGCTGGTGTGGGCTGGTAGTTTACTTTTTTTGTGTGTGTGAGGACTAGAAAAGAGAAAGTATATTATGGACCTTTTTATGTAAAAAAACCAAACTACCCAAAGTGAAAAACAACCCTGCACACACTCTGGAGTTTAAAAAAAAAAAGCCCCTTGAGTCCATTAACTTCATTGGATGCAATTCTAAAAGAAATAGCTTTGGATTAGCTGGCAATTGAAAATCCCTCAGGAATGGGTTAGCTCGTATACATGCTACCCAAGAGAAAACAAAATTGTCACATATTTTGCTTAAGGTGTGGGAGGAAAAAATCAAATCAAATAGCATTTTACAAGTGCATGTAATAACTGGAATTTAAAACAAGATATGTATTATTCAAGTAATTCTAAGCATGGTATGGTGAATTTTTCATGAAGGTTAAGAAAAAAAAATGACAGAAATATCATTTAAACTGAGTGTTTTTGATGCTGAACTTGAAAGTGGGAGATTTAATAGAACTTTTTTTAATATGACGAGTCTCAGATAACATCATATTTGGCAAAGTGCTTTATTGGTTTTTGGATTAGAGTTTTTTTGTAAATTTTTCTTTTCAAACTAATAAAATTGATGTAGCTGTCAGTTTGGATTTGATCCCTATTTTGTTTTGCCTCAACAGTGTAATCTCAATCAGTCTAACTTATTTTTATGCTGCATTTACAAGGTATAAAGATGACAAATCACTCATGTCTCAGTGCTGGTATTTTATCAAAAGTTTGAATGAATATCAGGGCTGAGGACAACAGGGAAAGAAGAGGCTCAGAACAAGAGCTCTGTGACAACAGAGGCTGGGCAGATCTTTCTTTTACCCCACTGCTGAATAGTGCATTAAGAATCTCACATAAATGAGTTTTGCACTGGCCAACATCAACCTTATCTGTCCTGAGCAAAGGCAGCAGAAAACATGGGGAGGATGGACAGTGGGGTAATTTTTCTGGACCTCCTGGAGTCCTTGTTTTAACTTCCACTTTGCTCCTGAATTGTGTCTTCTGGGATGTAACCTTTGAACCTTCTTTTGATGTTGGGTTGGATGTTGGGTTCCTTCCTGACTCCTGGTAAAAGGGGTGGTCCTGAGAGACATCCAAAATTATCTCAACCCTACTGCAGAAATAAGCAGGTCTGAGAGTAGGAACATGATGTATAAATGCCTTTACTGTGAGTATTGTATCGATTTTATCTAGATTTTAAAGACAGAAGAGAAAGGACTGTTTTTTCACCACATTTTCATGCTGCACATGTCAGAATGAGATGGGAATCTCAGGTCAGACATCAAGGTGCTATTGCAGAATACTATAATAATAAGAATTAAACTCTGATAGCTTGAGAAATGTGAGGTTTCTTTCCTAGGAATTTATATGCTTGTTTTTCTTTTTTTCTTTTTTTCTTTTTTTCTTTTTTTTTTTTAAATTAGGTTTTACCTGAAATTTTTGATTCAATAATATTTTATCTCTGGCATGTAAGATGATGTTGAGAAGACAGAAGTCCCCTGAGCATCATTTGTTGATCAGGTGAAATGTTTAAGGGGAGGAAGTTGCAGAGAAGCATTTTTCAATTACAGTTTCTTAGTCCCTAACTTGTGATGACTCACAAGCCAGCAGGAATGTTAGCAGTGAATTTATCCTCTGAGGTTCCATCTCGTGGCATTTGAGATGATTAGAGAATTAGGAGGTGGGATTAATGTGAAATATCAGGCGCAGGAACATCTTGTAAAGTTGGAGGATCAAATATCAACCTTTGGAAAGGAATTGCAAGCTCTGAATCAGAATTACAGTGGCCTAAATGAGGACGCTGAAAGGGCTAGGCATTTATCTGTAGCCTCAGAAAGCATACTCCGGGCCTTCAGAGGAAAATGGAGGCAATAGAAAATTAAACTAAAATTAAGAACTTGAAGTTGCTTGGCATGAGAAAGAAGAACTGGATATAAATGAAATAGGGATATGATTTAGGAATTGCTAAATCATTTAGGAGGCACAGCGATAAACTGTTTTCCTCAAGTTTTTTCAGCTGTTGAAGTAAGTATATTTCGCAGTGGTGCAGTCTTTAGTGGAACTCTCTTATTTGTTCAGGAGGCCAAAAGAAGTACTAGTGTAAATGAAGAGCACAGGACAAGAAAATCACTACTATTGCATAAGGAATCCACCACATGAAAAAATGTATATTGTGCTCATCTGGGAAAGTAAAGTCTGCATCTCAAGAGCCAAACAGTATCTCACCAATACAGAAGAGTTCTTGGGTTTTGCTTCTTAAATTGTGTGCTTTCACTTTCAAGTTGTCCCCTTGTGTATACCTGTGAGTATCAAAAAAGAAATAACAAATCTCTTTCTTGCAGCTTTTCTTGGAGGAACACGGTTAGAGACTTCTCCAGGAATAAACAAATGGAGGAATTTAAGCACAGAGAAAGTGGCTCAAGTTCAGAGTAGATACAATAGCTGAGCCCTGATCTCTTCAGGCTCTGTCTGATGCTGCTGGGTGCCAGTCTTGGATGGCAATGCTGAGATGGGTTTTAGAATTTCACCCCTTTTGGCTTTTGTGATTTGCCTTTCTCTGAAGGGTAGTAAAGGAATACAGCACTTTGTGGCGAGGAGGCCTAAGGAAAATGAATCAGAAGTCTTAGTCTTTTCCATGTGGTCTGTTGAAGTCTGGTAATGTTAGAGGTGTGTTGGAAATGGCATCTCAGTAGGGAGATGACAAAGACTGGAAGGGCAGAAATAACTAACACGCCTCAAAAAAGAGATGCTCCTCAGCACTATCATGAGTTTGTTTTATCAATACTAAGGAAGAGTTGATATATGGCCAATGACATGGGCACGTTGTCCATACAATGCCTCCTCAGTAGACTGAAAACCCTTCAGCTCTTGGCCTGCCAACATGGTTTGTTTTCATAAATGCTGAAGTTCAGCTAAGTAAGAAACATTATAAAGGCTTTTTACCATCTTTTTCATTATTTAGCATGTAAAGGAATTTACTTCAAAGGACCTTCTTTGTATCTTATACTTTATTTTCTTCTGAGGGCAAGTCCAATTTGTACTCTCACAAGCTCTGAAAACCCTGAAATTCTTTTCTAGCTTTACTGAAAGTAACAAAAAAAAAAAAAAAGAAAAAGGAAGTCCTGTTATTTGTAACTTTTTTTAAAAGAAAGTTAGTGTCTCTATATAATGAATTAGACGCAACTAATTAGCTAAGGCACCACAACTGTGAAGATTTCTGTTAAGTGAACTTCAAAGCTTTCATGCTGACTGTTTGCGGGAGAGTCTCCATGCCACGATCATCACTGAGCTTGTCTGCTGCTTTTAATAGTGTCAGAGTAATATGAGAATATTATTGTATGTACACTGTACACTCTTTTCCTCTCTAGAAGCTGGAGATGTGTGGGCATCCTGATGGTTGTAGCAGGTTTTCAAAACCAGCCTGAAGCACACACAGGACTTAACTGACACATAGATATGGTCACATTTCATTTAGGAATTCCAGTTATTAAAACTGCTAAAGGTGTGTTTTGAGTCAGACCCACAGGACAGACTCTTCCATTTATCATGACTGTTCCCCTGGTAATACAGACTTTCTCTTCAAAGGAGATGTAATCAGGTACAATTGTAAGAAGAAGGTATGCTTTGTGTTTTAGTGGAAACAGTCACTTGTAATTTTCTATCAGCCTGTATTCCTCTCATAAATGTGAATTTCTAGGCTACTTCTGCATATGCAAAGGACTCATTAATTCCCATACTAAACGTGTGGGTGTCCTTGTAAAACAGGTGAAAATAGGCTGAGTCTCCTGAAAATAGGGGTTTTTTTCCCCAGGAAACACTTGATTTCATCCTTATATATCGAAGACAGAGTATTATTTTTAAGTTACAAACTTTTTCTTTGCCCATTTCATCAATTTCATTTTGTTCTTCCACACTCCAAATTTTCCTTGAGGGTGTTTGCAACATTTTTCAATGAAGTGTTTGTTGCAAGTTTAATTAACTTGTTGCTTATTTTCCTTTCTGCTGTTCGACTTGAATTTTAATGTATTTAGCATTAATAATAGTCTCTGCCTTAAGGAATTTACAGGAAAAAAATAGGGATATATACAATATGTGACAGAGAATGTCTTATTTACAATTATAAACTCATCTCTTGCAGTTCTTGTGGAAGAACTCTGTTGTAGAATGGGGCTTGAGTGAAAGGCAGTAAATGGCTTTAACACAGCTTCTTCCTCAGTCAGCACCTTCAGAAAAATGTTCCTGACAATGACAATAACCACTCGATGTTCTCACAACATTGCTGAAACATAAACATCATTTAAGGAGCATTATTCGCCCCCCTCACACACACACACATCTTTCCTTTTTTCCTTATAACCTCTATTTTTTTTCCCTGTGCTCAAACCGGGGCTCTGATGAATGAGTAGATGCACACAGAGCGCTGATCCTTATCTTATTAGCCTCCTGGATCTGATTTTATCTTGCTCAGACAGAATTTGGCTGCTGCTCAACACTTGCTGCTGTCACACATGTTGCTGGGCATACTAAGAGCCACTTTGTCACCGTAATGGATTGCTGGATGGGGGACCAGCTCATCCCTATTCAGCAGAAGAGCTGAGGAATATTCATACTTTTAGGAAAGTGTCCAAACTGTTGACCTCAGTGTTTGCTGCAGGGATGGAGTGCCCTGATGTGCTTTGCTGAACTTGTACCCTCTTTGTTTGTTAAGCACTGATGATTATTTCTGCAACAGAAAGCCTGCTTCTGGCATCTGTTCAGTGCTAGAGAACTGGGCTGTGGCCACTTTGCTTCCTCTTGCATCTCTCATGATAACTTCTGAAAAAGCTTAAACCGTTATTACTGAATTGACAGTGGATTCCAAAGGGGTTCTTTTTACCAAGATTTTAAAAACCTGTGCCAGATCTAACCTATGTGCATTTTAAGTGTGGGTGTAAAATAAACACAGTTGTTAGACATCAGTGAGACTTTTATGCAGAAAAGAACTGCACTCACAGAGCAGCTTTCACTTGACAGAGCACACATCTTGGTGCTGTGGTTTGCATGCTTATCCAGGCTTGGGAAGTGGTAAATTTGAAATGTGGATGTGCAAGCAGGAGCTTGCTCACGGTCAGGTGAACCTGGCAGAGAAGGGAGAACTTTGCCTGCTGCTCAGCTGCTTGTGAGAGTTTTATCTTCTTTTCTTCCTGTTAGAGCCAGGATTTAATGCACAAGAGACTCAGTTTTTTGTGATGGGACTCAGTGTTTATTAATCCTTATCTAAAATGCAGCCTCACCAGTTTTGACCTCTAGCTAACAAGGCAGAAAATGGCTCTGTCTCTAACTCTTTCCAAGGTCTTTTAAGCATAATTTGTCCAAAATCGAGATGACACCTATATTATTTTTACTTTTAACCCAATAACGGACAACCTGTGGTCCACAATGCAGACACTTTCACTCAATTAAAAAACACCAGCCAAACCCATGAAGAAGAAGGTGAAAGAAGAACTCAGCCAACACCCCAAATCCTCCATATTGCTCTGTATATATTGCTATATACTAAAACCTTAAACTCTAAGTTTTCCACCCTGTGATATCACACACTTCTATTCAAACTACACACCCATAACCCCAATGCCATCACTCAATTTCCTGTTCCACAGCCTCAGGTCAAATGTAGTGTTTGCTTGAGGGTCAGTGCCTTTTAGCACAGAAAACCTGAAATTCTCAGTTCCCAAGGTTCCAACAGCTTTTTCTGGTAAACACTGAGGGCAGCTTACAGTAAGTTTGATTGAAACAAAATATGCTGAGGAGATGGCCTTTCAATTGTGTGTAGAAAACATGGAGTATAAAGAAGGCAGTTACTAAAGCCCTGTGAACAGTCTTTTTTAACTTGAATTTCAAATCTGTAACCCCCGATGTTTAAAGCCCACCCCCTCCTCTGCTCTAAGTTAAGCAATGTTTTTCAGCAATGATTGGTTTTCATGCTTAGCAGTTCCCTTTGTGCATTGCTTTGATGGTTCACTGGAATGTTTTAACTGGAAAACTGTAATATTTCCAGAGTTTACAGTGTGATGAGTGTTTAGCTCAGGGGCCACATGTGGGCCAGCTGGGCAACTCCAGCAGCCTAAGGAGAAATGAGTGCAAGTGGATATTGCATTTCCATCTCCTTTGTGGGAAAACCTAGTCACTGCATTATCCCTGCCAGGCAATTTGAAAAGCTCTGGCTGCACAGTTGGACTCTCATCTTGGACTTGGAGCAGAGAGGTTTAGTTTTTGTCCGGCTGTCAGAATATTTTACGGATCATGCTTGTAATTTTTCACTTGCCTGAGTTTTCTCCTGTTTAATCCTCAGCTCAATGATCAGGACTGCAATCCTTTTCTGGTTTTCTTTCTGGGAGATCATTGATTCATGTGAAAATGTTCAACAGTATTTATCTACATGATTTTGTTTCCTTGTTTGCTTTTTTTAAAGTCCCCTAGAATAATATAGTGCATTGCTGATTCACACTCTGGCTCAATGTAATCATCACCTGGGGTGCCTTTTTTTTTTGCCTTGGGTTGAATTTGTGGCTTTTTGTTTGTTTGTTACATTTTGTTTGGTTGGTTTGGTTTTTTGACTAGGAAAACCATCATAAAACTTAGGAACTTTTGTGGTGGAATAAGTTGTCCAGCAAGTTCTATATTCTAACAAAAGTTTTGGGGTTGAAGGATTAAGAATCTAATCAGAGAACAGAGATAGGACGAAAAATGTGCAGTTATCTCCATCCAGGACCATTCACCATGAGAATGGTGCAAGTTCAGCTGTGCCTATAACTAAGCTGACTCTTCCTGTCCTTTCAGGGCTCTGCTCAGTGAGAGAGACAGACTTTATTCTATTTATAAAGCTGCTTTCACATGGGAAAACATCAATTTTATCTGTACCAGTCCATAACAGATGTCACTGAAAGAGGGAGCATTACCCATGTTGTGCAGAGCCACTCCAATCAGGGTTTTATTCAAGGAGGAAACAAAGTCTTAAATAGTTCCACTCCTGCCCCTTAAATCCACCTGTTATGAAGGACATACAGTGTGAAAGTTAAAGTTACATTAGTACAGTGCATCAATTGATGGAGCATTGCTCAGCACAAAATCCCAAACCAAGTGTCATGATCTTGTCCCTGGTTTTAGCAGGATGGTGGTTTTAGCTCCTGCTAACCAGGAGCTCTAATAAATGACACCTGACAGCGCTGCATTCACAGGACACCACACCATCAATTCTTGAAGTGCTTCATTAGTACTCCAAGTCTGCTTTGCTTCCCTTTCTTCACAGCAGAGAATGGACCAGGAAGAGTTCTTGCTAAGGGCCTGCTTTGCAGAAGCAGCTCACTGAATTACCTTTAAAATATTGAATACCACTGAGCTTTTTTCTGCTTCTTTTTTCTTCTTGATGCACTTTCCTTCCATTAGAATTGTTCTGTAGCTTTTGTGGATTTGCTGTCATCCTTCATTCAGTGACTGATGGAAGGAAACAAGCACTCATTGCAGTTGTCCTTTTAAATCAAGGTGCAAAATAGCAAGAGAAAAAGGTGCAAAGGGAGAGCAGCTAAGGAGGTAAAGTGAGGTTGGCAAAAATGTTGGAGAAAAACACAGAAGAGAGAAAATCCTGCTAGGCCAGAGAAAGGCTGAGAGCATTGAAGGGCACCTTGCTGTTTCTGAGGACCTATGGTAGTCTGTGGGACTGGGGAAATGTGGTGGTTTTTTCCTTTAATTCCCTTGGAATTTAGTCCACTAAGTTTAGTCACCGCCTGACTGCAATTAAAAGTATTCCCAGAGGGTAAGTGATGTCCTTCTGTTCTCTTTCCCTGTTTCAGCTCTTTGCTTCCCTTATTCTTGTGGGTATGGCATTTTCATAATTTTTCTGTTTGCGCTCCACAACTTAGTTTTCAATTTTTGTGGTTTCTCTTTGCTGTTTTAATATTTTTTTTTTGCCTCTATTGCACTTCTGCTTCAGATAATGCCTTCCTTCCTCTGCTTATTTCTTTTTCCATCCTCTACTTCCCTCTTTGATGACTTTCTCCTTTGCTCCCATCCTTATTTGCTGTTCTTTGCTTTGGATTTTTTGATCCATTGCCACACAGCTTTGCCTGGTTTATTTGTTGTCCTTTTTCTTTCTTAATTTCCCTTCTTCCCTACATCTGTCAGTATTAAGACAGCCTCTATCTTAATATCCTAATCATGCCACTGGGATCAAGGCAAAATACTCAGAAAAACAAAATTATATGTGGGTTGAAATTAAAAGAAAATTCTCCTGCATTTCTCATAATTTTTTTCTCTGAGGATAAGACAGAGGATCAAAAACTTTTTGTACATCAGAAGTGTTTTCAGGAAAAGTCAGAATCATCATTTGAATTTTACTACTCCACTCAGCTTTTCAAAAGAAGTGTTTAAATTTTGTGTAGCGTTTTTCTGCTCTGCTCCCTGAAGCAGGGGTGAAACCCTGGCCTGTCTGGAGAGGGTGGCAGAAAGCCCCATTAAACTCCTCTGCAGACAGAATTCCACACGCAGTGCCTGTCATCTGTTTTACTTCCTCAGTTTTTAGTACCCTGAAAAATTGAATTCACTGAAGCAACAGCCCCTTCAGGCCAGGCTCCAGGGAATTCTCTCTGCAGCTCAGCCCTCAGAGATGTAGATGGATCATAAGCTTTTGTCTTTTGTCAAATAAAAGAACAAGGGGGCCCTGAAACCTCACAGCTCTTCCTGCAAAGTTTCTTAAGTTCATGGAGCTTATCAGTTCAGATGTGAGGGAAAGAGCAATGTGACAAGAACACAGAAAAGCTTGAATAATAATTAAAAAAAATACAGTGCAAGATAATTTGTTGGATTTTTTTTTTCTGGTGCCTCTATAGACTTATCAGCATCAGGGTGGCTTAAGCTTCTCTCTTGTTATCTAAAAGGGGCACCATGCCCCATTCCATGTTTCTTCCTTTGGTATATTTGTCCAAATAGATGAATATCCAGTGCTTGGCTGTAGTCTACTCAGCTGCAGTCTCCTGCTTGAAAAAGCCAAAGTGGTGCTCTAAGCAACGAAATCGCAGGTTTATACTTAATCCTGCATATCTTATAATTTTGGCTACCCAATCTTTGAAAAGATTTGGCCGGTTGGGCACTCGGAAAATCAGAATTTCTTAATCCTTTCTTGTCATCAACTCTGGTCTCACGGCCCTTTGATAATTTTATCTGCTTAAATCTTTACCTTGGGTTACAAAAGCAGTGACCATAATGGCTCTTAGGCAAATTTGGAACTCAGGAGGAATGGGTTTGTTTCACAGCCGCAGTTGTTTCTACTCAGTTGATGGCCCACTGTGTGCACTTCTTGTGTGAGGAACCTGAGGTGGCAGACATCAGCATGTGGCTCCAGGGACCACAACATTTTCTTATGCCTATCCTAAATGCTGTAAAGTAGTTAGTGAAATCTAAACTTCTCTTTCACTCTTTTTTTAGCCTTCTTAACCTGTCTAACCTGTCCATCAAATCTTGTTGAATCATTATTTTGATTTTAATAGGTGGTCAGAGATTTATTTCTGAATGTTTTTTGAGAGGGAGAGTTTTCCATAAAAAATTGTGCACCTGTTTAAAGCAGAGAAATGGGATCTAATCCAGAGAAATGGGATCTGAGTTTGGAATTTCGGGAGAGCAGAAGTTGACTACTTAAGCACAACAAAGCCAGGGCAGGTTTCCTTATCCAGAATTCCCTCTGCTTTCTCCTTCCTGGTTTCCTTCAACACAGAGCTTGAACCAAAGTCACAGAGGTTGCAATCTAAGAGTTCTCCAGAGGATTTGGGCAGATAACTGTGATCCCATTTGGATCATTTAACTAATAGCAGGTCAGACGTTTGCTTCTTGGATTTTAGGATCAAAGAGTTAAATCTTTGATTATAACTTGTAGATTTGTGACCACTTTGAGTTTGTGAAGATTTAAGTGCACTGCCTTGTGCCTTGATTGGAAATGCCAGTCACATTTGAAGCAGAGAGAAATGTATTATCCAAAAAGTGGATCTGGGTACTTCACCTGCCTGGCCCCATTCCACTTGGAATGTCCTGCAAGATTTTGGTTGTTGGGTTAGAGAGACAATGGGGGGTTTGTTTGCAAAGGAAACTACATGGAGAGGCAAAAAAGGCTGGTAAAAGAAAGAGAAGCCATTCTGTGTCTCCTGTCTCTCAGTTTCCGAAGGTATCACTCCTGTCCCAAGGGTTCAAGGGGTTAACAGAAAGAGGAATTTTCATTGCATTGCACACAGTACCTGTGATAGTCTGGGTTTAAACTTTAAAGGACAGGTGAAAAGAAAGAGAGGGAGAGAGAATACTTGCCTTATATATTGGAGAAATTGTTCATTCATGTGAAATGCTGACCTCTGTCATCCTGCCAAGATGACAGGGCCCTGGGGTGAAAGGCTGCTTGAGTGCTGGTTGCAAAAGTTAAAGCTGCCTGGGGAGTGCTTTAAAAGGACAATGTCAAGGTTGTCTACCCAAAATCTGACCTATCTTTTTTTTTTTTTCCTCTCTCTCTCATCTATTTGCAAAGTCCATTTAATTTGGTTTTTTATGCTTTTAAAAATTTCTTAACCTAAACAAAAATGCTTCAGTTGCTCTTGGAGAGTGGTGATTAAGAGGAGAAGCTGTGAATGTTCAGTGTGGTAATGCAGATATTGTGAAGGAGGAAAGATCCTGAAACAAAACAGAGGTGTGGGGATTGTCTTTGAATTAGGTGATAATTTGTACATGAGAATTCAGGCTGAAATGTGGAACGAATCAATGAAAATGAGCAGAGATATTTTTTTACCAATTGAAAATACCAATGCAGATCTAAAATTAAGTTCACAACAAGTTAATTCAAAACCTCTATTTATTTTTATTCTAATAGTCCTTGTTTTTTTATTTATTAATATTCTGGACTATTATTAATGGTCTGTTTTGGGGTGTTTTTTTTTATTCTGCTGATCCTTTCTCAGTAATAGTAGATTGTTGTACACAATTCCTGCCATAACTGAAAAATCCCCTTCCTTTTTTACTTTGTTTGATGGCCTAATTAAAACCACAGTGCATCAGTATATTTTTTCCTACACAATATAATATCCCAAGACCCTCATAACTCTCAGACAAGTATTTCACCCGCTCAAATAATTTCTATTCTAATTGGAAAATAGATGAACTAGTTATCTGTGCAAGTCATAAAAGAAAAAGGAAACAGAGGAAGTAGTAAAATCAAAGTAAAGAGAATTTTTTTTTCCTTTACATAATTATGATGCCTCCCAGAAGATGCAGGAGGGAATAATCCCACTCAAGGTACCCCCCGTGAAACAAGTCGAGGCAGGAAATCTTGGAGGATTGCAGTCCATCACTGGTTTTAGCTCCAGGAATCTGTGGGCACTGGATAAAATGATCTTGCAATCTACTCCGTGACCACAAGAGGGCGGCCGGAGCAGACAGACGCGTTCCCTCTCCAGTTCACCTTTCCAAGCTTTCAAGTTTGTTCCTGTTTCAAAAAAAGTTTTCCTATGAGCTGCGAGGCTCGCTTCTGATTTCCTTCTCGCTTCTGAAAAAAACATGCAGCTTCTAAGAAACCCTGGTGTGTCCTAATGTCTTTCCTGCCTTCAAAATATTATCCTTCCCCCTCTTTATGTGGTGCTGTCTTTTCTAAATCCTGCAGGAATAGATTGACCTTGGCTCTGCTCTGGGAAACAGGGGAGGGAAACAGACTGGATCACAGGTCTCACAGGAGCAGGAGAGTCCACGAGATAATCGGCTCCTCCACCCCTCCCCAAATATCACAAATCATCCTGTGTCTTGGGAAATATCACTTTGACAAAGCCTCTAAGTGACTAAGCATCATAATTCCAAATTCTAGTACTTGCTAGCAAAGATAGGGGAAAAAAACAACCAAACAAATCCACAGCACCATTTTGCAGAACAAACTTCTACAATTATAATTTCTAAATTCTCTTCTTCTTTGTAACTAAGGTTCCCCATACTTCCTAAAGCAGAGCACCAATGCAGGCAGCAGTAAAGAAACTGTCTTTGTTAAAAGACACTCTGCCTCCTGCCCACAAGACTCTTTAGTGTTTATCTCTATTACATCCATCTGAAGCTAATTGTATAGTTATGGTAATGGTGCCCTCCAGAGGAATTTTGAAGGAATTATAATACTCGGAGCTAATACAAAAGATGTTCGAAAAATGAGTGCAACAGGAAAATGGAATATTATTAAAATGATAAAATACTCGAACCTCGGGGGGAAAAGAATCTCAGTATCAAAGCTCTTTCTATTTTGCATGTACATTTACATCTAAGAAAAGCATATCCTGCTTACAATAGGTTTCTTCATAGCCTGATAGCAAACATGAAGTTTGCGTAACTCCATCTGAATCAAGGATATAAAAGTAGATCAACCAAGTGAAGAATGAGAGAGCTATTCCTAGTCTGCAGCAGACATGAACAATGTCTTATGAGTGTGATATCTATTATGAGTGGGCTCCAGCCTCAGCCCAGGATTTTTCCTGGACTCAGTGCCATAATGTAGACATGGCACTGTTAATTGAGGCAGTCACAAGGAAGTGCAGATGTTCAAGGAGTCCTTTGGATGAGCTTTGGTTTAAGGTAAAGATAAATCATGCTTAGAGTCTCAAATTTCAGTGACTGTAACCTGCTGTGACACTGCACCTCAAAGGAAGGACATGTTCCTGTGGAACAAGAGATAACTTATTTTAGACCATATCCTGGAGGCCTGGGCACAGCCTTCTGAGATGACACCTGAGCACCTGAATGTCGGGTGCATTTAAGTTTCCCCGTGTTTTTTTATTTTGTTTTGTTTTGTTTTTTTCCTTCAGCTCCCAACAGGGTCAGACAGCTTGTTTTACATTCTGAAATTTCTGTCCCCTCCTTCTCAAAAACACTCAACAAGCCTTTAAGGACACCCGAAATGGCAGCAGAGTTGTGTGCAGCCCAGGGTCATGTTTGACCTGAGTGCTGCAGGTTTGAGTCAGGTGTCCATCAGGAAGCTCCCAAGCTGCCCTTGCCAGAATTGGAAGGAGCAGTGAACTGTTCTTGGGATCAGATGGGTCTGGTAAGGTCAGCACTTCCTTGGGAAAGAAGGGAGGTGGCTGAGCTGCTTTATGGTGATGTGGTTCTTCGTAACAGGGTCATCACCCCCAGTCTAAAGCTTCTTCTAAACTGAGGTTTCTCATTTTGCATGAGGCACAAAGGAGCATGAAATGAGCTCTACACAGACAGGTAGGGCAGGGGTGACAAGACATTACCAGTGAATGTAGGGAATGCACCCAGAGCTGCCTGGTTTTCTCACTTGCCCCAGTAACCGTGGTAAAGGCTGTCTCTTCTCATCCCTGTTGATGGAGTCAGTGCAGGTGATTTTGGCAGTCCTGTAGGCCACAGTGATTGGTGTTTTTATTTGTTTCTTTTGTAGCAATTACCCCACCCAAAAGTACCAGAAATTACTCACTGTGCAGGGACCATGGAGCTCTTTGAAGCAGGGTTTTTCAAGGGCTGTTGAATGGGTGGAGATGAGTAGAGGTCTCTTGCTTTCCTCTCTTCCTAAGCCAATGCTCACCAGATGGTCTGACTTCAGTGTGAATTGGGAACCTGTCCCTGGAAGACAGCAGCCACCTGTAGAAACCACTGTGCATGAATATTAACTCCTCGACCTCCATCATCTTCCCCTAGGTATCTGCTTCAGCTGGATTTTGTTCTGCCCTTCCTCCAGGGAAGGACAAAAAAAGGACCTCTGATGTGAAGCACTGTGATTCCCTTCCTGCATCCACCTCTTCCTGCCCTTGAGAGGGGCACAGAGCAAGGTGGGGAGCCAGAGGGGTGGGAGCAATAAAAGTTGGCTGGGCTGCTCAGAGTAGTGCCAGACAGAGCACAAATCCCAGTGATGGCTGCTGCAGTGGGATGAGTGCCTTTGGTATGGAGTAGGGTGTATGTTTATCCCTGCACAAGTGCCACTGTATGAGTGTCTTGTCCAGCCCCAGGGAATGCACTTCACCTGTTTAATTCCAGATGGACAATGAGCCAGGTCCTCCTTGCTGCCCTCCTGGTTCATATACACAAAATCATCATTAGTTAAACCACCAGCAACCCAGCACAGGGCCTGGCACAGCAGAGAGCAGATGCTGTTTAAGAATAATCTCTGTGTGTGTGTGTCCCATTGATGAGGAAGGTCCTTTGAGGTGACAGATGAAGGTGTATCCTCAGCTCTGCAAGCATCTCTTTGCCAGCCACTCATTCATGGCCCAGTCCAGTTGTCGTGGAGGGCTGCTGTGAGCTTAATTTCCACACAGGAGTTTGCAGAAATGTGTTTTATCACAGTTAAGCCATCCCTTTGCATTATTGATGCGAAAACTTAAGTAAATTATTGTTGGCTTTCATGCTGCAGGTAAAGTAATGAAAACAGTAATGAATGCTTTGCTGGCATGCACAGGCAACCTAAGTATGCAGCCAAATTAGCTGTCTAAGCAGATGCTTTATATCCTGAATTGCATATAAGGAATGCTGTTCAGTTGGTTTAAAAAATATATATACACCCACAAACTTTTTTATTTTTAATAAAAGCCATATGGTTATTTTCTTGCTTGTTTGTTTGGGGTTTTTTAAGCAACAGTTTCAATTGTACTGTGAGCAATTACGACAGTAGAATTAAAGTGAGAAGAAAGATATAAGAAGCTGACCATGTGCATGAAGTTCAGTGAAAAGTCATATACTGTATTATTTAAGCTTCTGTAATGCTGCAATTAAGACAATATTGAAAATAGAGATGCTCTTATGCTTAAAGGGTTATTAATTGGAATTCTTATGCTTAAAGTTTTAAAGAATTACTAACTCTTATGCTTTAACAGTTATCAATTGGCTTTCTTTGGTCCAGGCAGTAGAGCTCTGGTCTGCCAGAGTGAGCGGTTGAGCTCTGTCCTTTGCGGGGCTCTTTGGTCTCCTGCTGCTCTGGCAGCCTTGCAGAAGGCCCAAGCATCATGAGCTGCAGTGGAAAGGGGTCTTGGGGACAGTGATGGGCCACCTCACTAAACTTCCCACAGGGGAAGCCTGCTGTGGTGGCTGGGGAGCTTATCTCACCAGTGTGCCAGTATCACAAGAGTGTTCTCATGTTTGTACAGCCTGTGGTGTGAACAGTTTCTAGAAGGTCAACAAGAGCCTGTTGAACACACCACAATGACGAAGCCAATTTCCCATAAAGCCACTGAGCAGGCACTCTGGGCTGGGAAGATGAAAAGAATAGCATAAGAAAACAGTGGGGAAAAAAACAGAGAAGGTAAGAGAAATGGAAGCAAACAAAGTGAATTTTATGAAGCCTTATGAGCAAGAGCTTTGCCCTTGAGCAATCTTCAGCTTCAGGGTTTTTGACTTTCAGCCGAAACTTGTGGGTTGGCTTCTTTTCTGAATTTAAGCTCTCTTTTAAGCTCTTCTCATTTAAGCTCTCTTCTTGGGTCACTTAGCATTTCATAGGCATTTCTATGTATATACATATTTCAGGCTTTTCATTTTACCTATTTTATAGAGAGGTCTATGCATGTAAGTGTACACCTATATATACTTGTATGCACATACATGTGTATTTAGATACACGTATATACATGAGTGTGTGTGTGTATCTGTGTGTATACACATAAGAAATTGCTTGTCCTATTTCAACTGCATATTTTAATATACATTAAGAAACTGTTCTCCATTTCAGTACCTAATTTTTTCAGAAATTTGATTTCTTTTTTCAAAGCCAGAGTAATTGTTTCTGCCAGGAACAGTGCTGTTGAAGGGCGCTGTTCCTTTCAGAGGATCAAAGCACAAAAGATGTTCAAATAAAAGGAGAGATTAAATTCTGTAGGCTACATTTAGTCCTAGCTAGCTTTGCAGTCTGTGTGTGCAGGCTGTGGAGGTTGATCTTTCACAACAGCCTATTTCAAACCTCAGGAGGGTGTTGGTAACTTAGTAACTTTGTATATTAGATGTAGGTGTCAGCAGAGCCTGGGAAAATGTTATGTTAAACAATTTTTTTTATTTCAATTTGTTTTTCTCAGAAAAGTGGAACTTTGCTTCCCGCCCCCTCTTTCCTCTCCGTCTTTTCACTGACTTGTTCTGTGTGAGTAAACAGAGGGTGAGGAGTGCTTTCAGAATTGAAAAGTCCTTCTTGCCCTTTACAACAAATGTCTCCTTTACTAATGAATCACTGTAATGACTCAACCACGGTTATTTTGTCTGTTGCAACTTTTATTTTCTTTGCCCAGCAGCATCTACTCTGCTGGGAGGTAGGAGGGCACAACCCCTGCTTGATGAAACTTGTGAGAAAGAAAGAAGGGCTTGTAACAGAAAACAATCTCTTTTTAAAATTATATATATATATATATGTATATGTATATGTGTGTGTGTGTGTGTGTGTGTGTGTATATATTTTATTTTTTTAAAATCAGTATTCTTGTTCATCTGCTGCTTAAACACAACATCCTGGCATTTGTTTTTGGCAGCCCATGGAAAAGCCCTGATGCACCTCTGTAGCTTTGCTGGCACTTTGTCATCACTTTGGTGCAGCAGTGCTTTGCAGCACTGCTCCAGGAGAAGCATCGCACCCTCTCCAAGCAGGACTTCCTGAAATCATGAATCTTTCCCACAAAGAGCAGCTTCCTGAGAGGGACCACATTTGTCAGCGGTGGTGATAGATTAAGATGATGTCCCCTAGAGCCAGACATAAAGCTCAGTAGCCGCTGTGCTCGACATCTGTGCTCCGTGCCTCACAGTTTTGGGGAAATGACAGTAGGTGGCACTGGAGAATAGTACAGAAGGATAGATCTCTTATGAAATGGAGCAGTTTACTCACTGGAGCTCTGTTTGGCCGGTTTGCCATCCCCACGGATTGCTAAAACACTTTGCTGCGTTCCCTTTGCAAGGCTATTATTACTCGGAGCCTGAAGGCTTCAAAGGGGAGAGTGCCATTTCAGAAAGCTCCAAAGTGCCTGGGAAGCCACGCTGTGAGTAAAAACCTGCTGGAGATGTTGTGCTTCATTCTGGGGGATGTGGAGTGATTATTTTGCCAGCTCTTGGCCTGCAGCTCTGTGTCAGTCCTGGCTCCAAAGAGCACACTCGTGCACAGCTAAATCAAATCCATGAACAATCGTGGATTATTCCTTCATCTGGGTGAGCTGTCGCTCCTGCCAGGTGGTGGAGCAGCGAGAGTATCTAACAGAAGTAGAGGAAACATCCCAGGGATTGTCTAGTTTTCTTTCTTTTTGTGTCCCACACGCCAGCAAAAGAGGAGGAGACAATTCTTGGTAGTCCTAGGAGGAATTACGGTAGAAAGTGACTCAGCAGCTCCCTGTCTGCTCCTTTAATGGGAAGCACGAAGCAGGCAAATAGTGGCTACCCTAAAAGCCTGGGAAAATTCAGAAAATGTTCAGAGTCTCCCAAAAAAAACCTTCATAGCCTTCTCCTAGAAATCACCATGGGGAGAGAGGCACAGGGGTCACAGCTCAGTTTGCATTATGTGTGCAGCCTTCTGTGTGTGTGCTTGGGAATGGGAGCTTTTCCCATGTGTATTTCCTGTTTTCTCAATCCTCCTCCTTTAGCCATGTACAATCCCCGAGAGGTGAAGCAACACCACATAAACTCTGAAAAGGCAGCTCCTAAAACTGGTGTGCTCCTCTCTCTCAGGATCACCTCACAGCAGTCACTGGAAATGAGTACAGGACAGCACAAATGCCACCAAACAGCTCAAGTTGACATTTCAAGAGAATATATGAATGTACTACAAAAAATGTATCACCTTTCACCAACTGAAATAAGTTTTTTCCTTGTTGCCTTGTCTAACTGCTTTTAAATCACAGTGACATCACTGACAGCTTTTATGCTTTAAAGCCAGGGCACTTTTCCTGTAGTGCTTTATCAAATTATAACTTGGGTTTATCAGATATAAGGTATCAGGTATTAATCATTAACTTTATGTGCTTTATCCTCATCTGTTCAGTCTTATAGCATGGCCTTTTATAACTGAAATACTGTTTTGTCAACACTTATTCCCTGTTTTTGAGGATATTTTCTTGCCTGTTACAACCTTGGGATTTTGCTTGAATTCTGAACAGCCACTTCAGTGGAGCAATTTATAACTTTTTAAGGAATGGTATGAAGTGTGAAGGCAAGTGGTCCCTGAGGGAACTCCCTCTGTGTTGTGTCTGGAGCGGCCTCTGCTGCTCCCTTTTATGGAGGGTACTGGGCTCTTCGACGTTGTGGAAGATGGACATGGCCAGTGCTGTGTTTACCCCAGCTCTTCAGGCCCGTTGCAGAGAGCCAAGTCCTCACTGGTCCCTGGGAAATATCCCAGCATGAGGGAGGTTCTTCCACTCTTGTGCTATCTCAGCTCTGCACACTGAGGAGCCAAAGCCAGAGGGCCACTCTGCCATCAAATGTTTGCATTTTCCCCCTCACTTGTGACTGGAGCTGGGACCTCCTCAGAGCATGTAGATGTAGAGAACATTTCTAGGAGTACTTTTTTTAAATCCCGTTCTTGTGCAGAAATCTTCCTAAGAGGTGATTCTTCCCCCTTAATGAAGTTGTTATTTTAAGCATGTTGGAAACTTGCATTGAAAATAAAATGTGAGATAGTCTACCACTAGATATATATATATATAAAATTAAAATTATGGTTGGGTTTCCAACTCAAGAAGGAGAATAGATAAGGTGTTAGCTTTTTATTCTACTGCAGTTCGAGTTTTCCCTGAGGGATGACTTGGGAAGAAAATCATCACCACCATAAACCGGTCAAACAGGAAGGAAAAGCTCCTGACAGAAAAGTTACGCCTCCTTGATAGTGAAAGCACATAGGTCACCTAAGCACGGGTCTGTGAGCAGGAAGGCACAAGAGGCTCTATATCCTTCCAAAGAATTGTGTTTCAGGTAAGGAGTTGCAACAGATGCAACTGCTGCAAATGCTGATACTGCTTAGCAAGTGCCCCAGTCATCTTCTCCTGGGAGGAGGAGATGGTAAAAGGGAAAACTGAGCCCACAGCGAGCCAAGCTTTTTTACAAGGATTCATGCGAATGTCCAAGTGTGGGAAGTATTTTTGTGTGCTTGGATGGTACTTGCAATGCTGTGAGACTCTCAAGTCTCTTGATTTGTAGTGCATATTTTACAGTGTCAGTTGGGATTTTCCCTTAAAACCCCTGATCCCAGAACCACATGATTATATGAAAATACAGATGTCATTCCGAAGGACGAAGAAGGGCTCCATAGTTGTAGAAGGATAAAAAGCCAAACCCTCCAAAATTCAATGTGAATTGAGAAACCACCAGACCAAAAAAGAAAACAAAAAAAAACCCCTATAAACTTAGATTATTTATTTTAAAAACTCATATACATTTTGCCTCCTTAGTGATTTTTGAAAATGGTTTTATCAACGCACTTGACAAGACTCGGAAGGTGAAATAATGGCTGGCAAAGAGCCAGGTCCTTCCCTGAACTTTGTATGCTGCTTTGAAAAGACTGAGGAGCTGACCCTGGTGGTTCTGAGCAAACTAGCAGGACTCACACTGGACATTTGCACCATGGCAGGCTGAGCTTCCACCCTCAGGGGTCAGTTTTAAACACAAGCACTTATGGAAGACACAAGGTGTTTCTGTGCAGAGGCTGCAGAAAGCCACAGTGGTGAATGAGCAAGGTTTTATGTCAGACATTCACGTGCCATCATAAACAGAATTTGTTTGAAATGTAAGGAAAATATTTTAGAAACAGTTGAAAGGATGTAAAAGGTACTGTATTTTCTATGCCTTGTAGTCATCCGGACAGCCAAGATTTTTTAAAGGAAAATGGGACTGCAGGGAGATTTCCTTATTTTGTCTTCTGTTTCTTCCTGAAACATTCCAATTTTCAAAATGGGTCAAAAAAAGAATGAAAGACCTTATGCTTCTTGATTTAATGGCTATATAATTTTCTTTCTTGTTTTCTTTCTTTTATTTACCTGCTGTGGAAATGAAAAATAGAGAAAGTTGTAAATTAGGACAATTTCGTACGAGAAACTTTTGTGGTTATGATTACTTTTTTTTTATAATGCTGCCATTTTTATTTAAAAACACAGTAAAGTTCAGTATTCATCCTGAGAGAAAGCTGCAAAACTGTAATTGCATTTTAGATCACCATTCAAAGTGGTATGCATCATTTTGGTTATCTAGCCCAGTGTAATTTCATAAATGTGGAGTTTTTTCAGCAAGTTAAAGCAAACCAAAGCATGCAACACATTAAATTACTAAGTGGAGTGTTTGAAACAGCAGTTCAGCCTCTGAGTTGTGGGTTTTATTGTAGCCTGTTTAAGTGTTCATTTCATTTCTCATTCCAGAGTGTGGGTGACACAAGCTTATGTTACCTAGAGTTTGACTTAAAATGAAACAAAAAGAAATAAAATTGGGATGAATGCCTTCTGTTGCAACATAGATTTCCATTGCAAGGTGCTATTATCTAAACTAATACAGTATCTTGGGGACTTAATGGAAAATCCATTTGTGGAGCCAGTAGCTTTAGCAATTTCTGAGCACAGTTTTTATCTCAATAGCTTTTTCTCTTTCTGCTTGGGAATACATTTTTTTATTGAATTATTAAATCAGATGTCTCTATTTCTTTTAGGTGATAAAGTACTCCAGCACAACTGTGTGCAGTGTGTGGTATTGCTGTTCTGTGTCATTTGTGGATTTTAGGCTACATCTGTATCAGTAAATGAAACAGGCCAAGTCCTTGAGGGCAAATGGCTCAGAATAAACTTTGGTCATAGAATTAAACTCCCTTCCTAACAAATATATCCTCATGCACCCTGACAGCAGTTTCCAGTGTATGCTGCCCATCTGAACCATAAGAGTACTTGGCACATGACAAAATCAGATCAAGAATTTTGCTGTAACAACATTAATGATAGAGCTGCAGAAGCTCATGCCCTTGCCTGTTAATTTGTTAAAAAAAGTCCAGCCTCAGGCTTTGAAGTTAATTTTCTTCTGTAAAACAAGAAACAAAAAAGGCCGAAACTTATTTTTCTTTTTTTCTTTTTTCCCCCCTTTATATATGCCATATCCTAGCTTTTGGGGAATATTAATTGGAGGTCTATGTCTTCTATATTCTTTGACTTAACTTTCTTCATCCAATTACACTAAGATAAAACATGGTAGAATATGAAGGAATTGGAGGCACAAAAAAAGAGAAAAATGTGAATGAAACTGACAACCATTAATACCAAGTCTTCCTTCCTGAGATGTGTGCTATGCAAGTGTAGAAATGATGGGGAAAAAAAGAGATTTTATTATTTGTCAGAATTAGTATTTAATATTTAGATCAGCTGTTTCAGGCATCCTGTTGCTATTATTTAGGAGTCAAGGATAATGATAATATTATTTGTAATTTGCTGTTATTATTTTTATTACAATGACTACTACAACAACAATAATAGTAATAATATTAGTAATAATAATAATAATATGTCTGGAAATAAGAATCGGACAAAAGAATAATCAAGCTCCACATTAAGAAAATATTTCCACTCTTTGGAGAAAGCTCTAAAGCAAAAAAGACCAAAGCAGTGTAGTGCTTTCATTATATTAGATATTTTGGGGTTTGACTGCCATTCTGTGCTTCATTTCAGTGGTATGTAGGTCCAGTTCTGAACATTGCTCTCTTGGCCTTGGAACTATTATGAGACTTTCCTGAGGACGAAAAAGGACTGAAGGGAACAATCAGCCATGGCACATTTTGGGAGGGTGCCCTTCTCACTCAGTGAATTCTGTGAAGGACAGCCTGGGCACCAGGCATCTCACCCAATGTACCATTCTGGTTCTTTTGGAGAGATCCCCTTGGGATTTGATCGATTAGTTGATGAAGTCAACAATGAATTCTTTTTTTATGGTTCATCCCATCCACATCATCACGAAGAAATGATTTTCCTGTCAGACCCCTTTGGTCGGAATGTGCCTGACCAGGATCTTTACAGTCATCCTCTCCTTGCCTATGGAGAACTTTACCCTGGAAATCCAATCCCTCACTGGCAGCAAGGCACAGTGTCACCAATGGTTGGCTTCAGACCCTCTTTACTGCCTGATTGCAGAAACTTCTCTGTGGTGGATTCCCACCCCTTCAGTCACGAGAGAGAACTCCATGGAAGGAAGAGTGTAAATTCAGTTTCAAATGTGGAAAGGGGCAACACAAATCTAGAGTTTCAGATAGGCTTTGACAATCTGGATGCTCCAAGTCCTGTCTTCTTAGACAATTATCCATCTGGACAAAAACTCAGAGAAGAAAGTGGAAATGGGGAAGCTTCATTAACCAACACTTCCAAAAGATGCAACATAGGACCCACCCACCCCCAGGGCTCTGGGCATAACAGAGAGGTATTTAAACATTCTTATATTAACAGTGCTTAAAATTTTTTGTTCTTGTTTATGTTCTTTAACTTTGTGTATTCGCTCACACTGTTGCAACATGGATTAGAAGCACTTAATTTAAAGAACTTATGAAAAATAAAACATTTATGCCTCAGGGGAAGCAAAAGAATTTTATACCAGAAGAGAATCTAGATTATGGTCTAGAATGCTCCAGTAGGCTCATTTTATGGCTCATTGAACCATAAAACTACCAAAGAAGGGTAAGTACAGAAATGTGGAGTAAGTTGTATTTGAAAGATAAGATGACAAATCTTTATGGTCTGATATGAAACCTGAGATTCAAAATAACAATACATTATGTTGAATCTGGTTTGTTTTATTTTGTTTTTTGTTGAGACAGATTACTGTCTCTGTGTCTAGTCTGGCTGACGTATCTTGATCCTAGAGATGAAACATATAGCCCATCCTACTTTCACCATGTTCTGCATGCACTTCCATGTGCATATGTAATTATTTTCTAAAAATAGACACACCTACTCTAACTGTGGAAGCTGGATCCTATAACACAGACTCTGTCTTTCAGCTGTCTGAAGCAAACCCTTTATATTTTTTCCTCCTTCATCAGGTGTTCATAGCTCTATTCGTGATTTTGCCGTTTTTAATAACCGTGTCTTATGGGACTCCCATGACTCTCTGTGATGTTATATCTGTCCTCATTTTCTTTATTTCAAAATCCTGATATGGAGAAGGGAAAAGAAAATGATAAATCCTTCTTTTCCTCCAGTCCTTGTTAGCATTCTGAATCATTATAGGAATGCTGAAATAGCCTACAGGATACCTCTGCACCATGAATATTAAAAGACAGTTTAGGTTCACCTTCTGCCTTTAACTCCCAGTGATCACAGTATCATACAGCAAAGGGAAAGAGACACTTGATTGACTTGTTTCTATGTCTCTGAATAAGGAGAACTATAAAAGTAAACATATGCAGGCCCAGACAGATGGGAAGGCAGCAGGGGGAAATATATCTGAGGACAAGAATTCTTAAGACTAATCCTGTGCACCGCATTTTAGAATTTCAGTGATGAATACAAAAGAGGAGGGGAAGAATAGGTGGAGAGACAAAAGGCTGCTGTTGCTTTTTACTCATGATAGGAAAACTAAAGCATGCTGACATGATGATGAAAAGAACAAACCTTCTCAGGAGAAAAGCAGAAAATAGTGGGATACAAATGAGCAGGAGGAGATTAAATCATGGGATGGGAAGAAGAGGTGCTAGAGGAAGCAGGCATTTAAGAATAGGCACAAACGCTTCTGTGACTGAGAAGGAGAGAATTATAGGGGAGGGAAGAGAAGAGCTGAGTGAGTCAAGGACAACTACAATCGAATGTGTGGGAGGATTTGATTAAGTCAGGGAAGTATTTGAGCTGTTTAGCTAGAAGAGGGAGAAATGGGAGAGAGGAGTGAATTGATTTGTAGCATAAAATTCACTGTGGTCACAGGAATTCCTTCAGGGTGGAAAAGCCATGTCAGGATAGAAAGAGAGCCAAGGCAAGGGGCTGGCAGCTGAACCTTGAGATGATAAGGGAAAATAAGAGTGAAAGAACTCTTACAGAGAAGGAAGAGCAAAAAAAGCCTGTAAAGCAGTTACTGCTGCTGGGCTGGGAGTTTAGGAAAAGCCTGAGATGACAGATCTGATGCTCAGTAGGACAATCAGAAGGGTTGGAAAAGTGGAACACCACAGCAAAAGAATGAGAACAGGTTTGATCTGTGAGGTCCAGAACAAGTAAATAATGCATCCAAGTATAGTAGGAGATGAGAACCAAGACTTCAGAGTAAAATAGAAAGGATGCTGAGACACAGAAATTAGAATTGAGATGGGTCATGGGTAGGCAAGATGAAATATTCATGCTTCTGAAATGATACCAGTGTTCTGATCCATAGCTCTTGGATGCAGTTGTATGGCCCTAGGCTTTATTTAATGTGTGCTAATCAAAATATGTCCAATGCAATAAAGGAAACATTAATTTTTTTCTGGCCTTGTCATTACAGGTCAGATTTTCAAAAATAGTAAAGGAAACTATCTTCATAACATCCCAGTGAAAAGGAGAAAAAAAAAAAAAAAGGAGGTTTTGTCCATATTAGAAAGAAAACAGATAAAAAGCCTAAAAAGTATCTAATATATTTAGCTACTCCATCTGTGATATTTAGGATCTAATTTTAGATGATAATGTTTTCAGAGTAATTAACAAGACTCATATCTTCACCCAAGTCCCATCATCAGACCAAATATCATGATTTTGTTTTGGCTGCTCCAGAAATGAGATATACACTATTATTGTTCATATTGGAGGTGGTTCATTGGAAGGATGGTTTAGGTGACTTGATTAGCATAATGTGAGAAGTCTATGGATGAAAAAAGATTCCAGTCTTTAGGGGATGCATTCAGTTGATCCTGTTGTCATTACTTCTCTCCATGTGCAGTTCTGTCTCATTCACTGCTCTCTTTAACATATTTGCAGTGCACTGAAACTCAAGTCCTGTTGAAAAATAAAGCACAATAGTGTGATCATGTAATTAAGATTTTCCCTTTATATGCAAGAAGAAGAAAGTAAAGTTTCTGGATATGTGGAAAGAAGACATTACCAAACCAAATCTCTTATAGTTCTGATTCACCAACGGAGCTGGAGCTACTTATCTCTTCTATATACCTCTGCCACCAGAATGAATTTGAGTGACTTAGCAGTGGTATTTCCCAGATGTGTAGACTATTACTAGGCTGCACAGGATTCTTGTTTGCCATGAGGGAGCACTCAGAGATGCTGCCAGCAAAGGTGAAAAAAAGCAAAGAGCTCCTGTGTAACTCCTGTGCCTTGCAGGGGAGGATCCAGATTGCAGCTTTGGGCTGTCAGGCTCCTCTTTTCCATCTTTAGTAAATATCTAATCATACTCTTCTTCAATCCATGAGGATTTGGGGATTCATACCCATGTCCTTGTGGCAAACCATGCATTCCAAGTCTTGTCCCTCTTCTTGCTCAATTCCTCTCTGCTTCTTCTTCCTTCGTTTGCAGTTGTGGTTTGCTATTTTAGTGCCTTCATTTAGTGCCATTTAATGTTGTGTCCCAGCCTCCCTTTTCTTACCTGTGGACTCATTTTCTTAGCTTTTCATTTAGTGGGTATTTCTATTTTTCCATGTACTTTTTTCAGGGCACTGTACCTGCTTTTCAAGGACAGAGCTGCCAGTGAAAAAGAAACTTTTGGTTGTTTTTGTGGGTTTTTTAATGAATAGGAATTGAGGGAGGCTGTTACTCTTACCAAATCACTCATAATTTCTAAATAGTGAATGTCCTCCAAAAATTCTTATTGCTGTCTGACAAAACAAATTAATTGTAAGGTAGGTGCCTAGCCAAAATGGAAAGAATGAATTAGTGGAGGTGTTATATTTTCACTGGATTTTGAAGGACCTTTTTCAGCAGTTCTTAGAACCAGGGAATGATGGACTATTGATTTCAATTGCTAAATTTAATTTTACCCTCAAGATTTTCCACTTTTTTTCCTACCAGACAATTTCAATTTTCCCCTCTATTTATGTTTCCCCTTTAGTATCTTTAAATTTCATATGCACTCTCCTAATGCTTTATGTGAAAATGTGGGTAATGAAAATACTACATTCCATCAGTTTTGGGTCTCATTGTATCAACAGAAGGTTTCTGGCTTTTGAGCTTCCAGTTCTGCCATTGTGATTTCCCCACCAGCCAGCTCCTGGCAGATCTCTCATCTTTTATAATCATCCCATCTTTTAAACTATAACTAAAATTTCCCACCCTGCATCTTTTAATGCATATTGCACTTTCTTACCCAACCAAAATGAATCTTAAGTTCTGTTTATTAGTTATCTTTTAAACAAGTTTACACACGTTTATATCAATTATTATTCCAATTATAAAAATAAACCTTTTGCCTCATCTCAATTTCCTCTTCCGTGGCACATCCCTTCTCTTTCTGGAGTGGTTTAAAAGCTCTTATACAGCTAAGCCTTGTAATGTCTCTACCTACCAGAGTAGAAAGGGCTTGCAGATGTAAGAGCATTAAGTTCTTTCCTGGAGGTGATGTTCTGGCTGAAGAGTACTTCAGGCAAACAAGGGGATGCTTGACCCAAAGCAGTGGCTCAGACCTCTGATCTCCAAGTTCACTGAAAGTCTGTGGGGGATTTTTCATGTTCAGTAGAGTCCACTGGCTCCCTCTTATCTGTCTTAGGGACTTACCTGACAGGTTTATGGAATTTGAGGGGATGCTGAGCTTCCTGACAGGGCAGAAAGAGAGAAAATAAGGATTAAAACACACTGAAGTGTAAGCCTCAGTTTGTCTCTCTTTTGTGAACTTAATATCTGCATTTGGAGTTATCTGTGCCTTGGTACCACGTGAATTGTGAAATCTTTGTCTGAAATTCTTCATGTTCTACATGGAGGGGAAAAACAGTTGTAACCCAGAGTAGCTGATGCTTTGTGACTCCTGAAAGCATTTAGAGTGCAGTCAAAATGGGGTAATTTGTGTTTATTTGGAACTCCATCAAGTCAGGGGAGGAGTGGAACAAAATTCAAGGTTAGCCTTATGGTCTTTCTGTTTCTGATATCTAAATAACTCAACTCTTTTTTTTGTGGGGCCTTTTTGGTCTTTTTAGGCTGCAGGTTGGTCTATCCAGCTGATTGAAACAGATCAAGGAAGTAATGAAAACACAGTAGGTTTTTGCAACGCAGTGGAGAAGTAAGTAATGAAAAAGCTTTTTTTTTTTCAGCCAATTATCATATTTCACTTACTTACATTAATTGGATTGGTTATTCCTGTGTGCTGGGGCTGGCTGGGATGGAGTTAATTATCCTCTCACAGGGCTGGGCTGTGTATTGGCAGCCAGAAAGGTGTGGATAATACACCAGTGTTTTGGCTACTGCTGAGCAGTGACATTTGTCTGAAGCCCTTCTTCCTGGAAAGAGGCTGGACATTGCCTGCTGATTGGAAATCGAGAATATTTTGTCTTCCCTTAATGACATGTGTGGCTTTTGCTTTTGTTAAACTGCCTTTATCTTGACCCATTAGGGTTTTCTCCCAATTTTTTTCTCCCCCTGGCCATGTACTGAAGAAGAAGAGAGTGGCAGGGCACCTTGGTGGACACCTGGCATCCACCTAAGCTCAACCAGCCACACCCTGCAGTCCTGAACAATGCTATAATTCCAGTACCTACTTAAATAAGGAAACACTTCTAACTTTGGTCTAAATATTAAAAAACAAAAAGGGACATTAATTCAAAAAATATTTTATCTTCTAACTGTCTGCTTTATCAGTGATAAGTCCATTTAACTCTTCACTGTTGATGGCTTATAGTGTATGAAAATTCCCATCCTTTTTCCATCATTGTCTTGGGCAATATTAGTGCCTGAACAACTCTGAGCAGGAAAATAAGAGCTGGAGGAACTGATTGAGAACAGAATTGCTACATACTGTCATAATGAAAAGTGAGACTTAGCAAGTGACAAAACCTACTTTAATTATATTTTACCATTGCACTTAATAGCCTGACTTAATGGGATAGAACATTTTTTGCTTTCTTAATCTTCTGCAGAAAAATAAATGGTGTTGAAATCCAAGCACACAAAAAATTACAAGTATTTAGACCATCTGTGCAGATTGATTTTTCTTTTTTGGATATTCACTGATCAGACTGTCAAGTTGCTACCACAAATGCATGATTTTCCCCCCGGAAAGTCATTGGTAAATGGAATCCTGATTTTGTTATTAGACTTTAATGAATTGATTTTATTCAAGGTCAGCCAAGTCTGCTTCTCTTAAAAGAAAAAACCCAAAACAACCCAACCAAAAAACCCAGTTTGATGTTGCACTGAAATTAAGAGCGAATATATTATTTATTCAAATGGAGTGGTCAGCTTCAAAACATACTCAGTCCCATGTCTCAGTTTCCTTTTCCACAGTTCATCAGCCTGAACCCCAATCCAGTTCTACCATGAGATGCATGAAGGAACATTCCACATGACTACTTTCCTCCCAGCTATTCAGATTTTTTAAATGTCTAAACATTCTAATTATAGGAAAAGCTTTATCCTGATTTTTGAATAGATGAGTTTATTTACAGGGCTAAAAAGATAAATACGAATAAGCCATTCTTGTTTTGCAGGACCTTGTTTTGTGTGTGTGTGTGTCATGAGCAAATACTCTTAAAAAGAAAAAAAATAACAGCTTTTGCTTTTCTTCTCTTGAATAAGTAGAGAAACATTTTTAGGACCAAATGTCACTGCAACCAAAAGATAAAAACATGTCATAAGTTTTCAAATAACTTACATATTCAGTCATGCCAAATGAGCATCCTTCCAGTCCCCAATGAATCTCAATTGCTGGCAGTTGCATTTGTCAGAGGCAGGATATATAATTCAGACTCTGTGTCTTGCATTCTTGCAGCTCCAGCCTGTAGCTCAAACCCATTGTGTTTTTCTCTAGGTAATACTTGCACAGGTAACAGTCTATAAATGAAGCATTTGGTTGTACATGACTGTAAATCAGTCTTCAAAAGCCCTTTCTCAGGTTACTTATGTGACTGTGAACAGAGCTGTAGTGAAGAGTCATCTCTGGGTGGCTTCAGAAGATATTCTAAAGAGAGTTTCAGACCAGAAGATGCCAAGCTGCCTATCCCAGGGTTCCTCTACCTTTCAGTGTCTTCAAGGATGTGTTTGCCCTGCAGACAAACACATCGTGTTATGAAGTGCTGTGAAATAGCAAATCCCTAGAAATGTCAGTAGTTTCTCTACACGCTGAGTGGTTGCAGCACAGAAAGCAAGTAGCACAAGATTTTGTTTGTGTAATGTTTGTAGAGTGCTTCAGTTATGCTTTGGAAGACCCAAAGTTTCAAAGTTTTGCAGTGCTTTGCCCACCTGCTCAGGCCAGCAGCCCTTTCATCACCTGAGAAGAGTAGATGGCCATAACTGAGCAACACTCTAGGAAACTGAACGGTTTCCTTTTTTGTCTGAAAAGCAGATCTGTGTCCCCACATTTTGTTAGAATATAAGCAGTGTGTAGGGTAGGAAAGGAGATGAGGTTTGCTCGGTTTTGGAAAGACTGTGTGTGTACATAGGTAATTCAATGCTGGATAAAGGGTAGGGAAGTTTCATTTTATTCAGTCCTTGGCTTTCTTGCAGAAACATGTTACAGGGGAAAAGCTGTACCTTGTGCACAAAGAAAATAGACTGACACCAACTACACAGGTCACCCCAACAGCCTCTGTGGTGTAATGGTTTCTAACCATGAGTATAAATCTACCTTGTACTGGAGGTTCTCTTGTCAAGCCTCATTTCCTCCCACCCCACTGACACATCAAGCCCCTGGCGTTTCATGATAAGAAACGGGCTGCCTGGCTGGGTTGTTAATTTTGGAAGCCTAGGCTCTTTTTTTTATTATTTTTTTCTCATGCTGTAGAAATGCAGGGCACAGAAGAGTAGTTCACATGGTTGTTTAAGAGACTTGGGCAGCACCTCTGAGGCAGGAGGTAACACAATAATGGAGACTTTTATGTGAGACATCGAGTTCAAAACACACTTACCAGAGACATTACAAAGCATTCCCACCTCAGAAGCTACAAGTGAACTAAGAAACAAAAGAGAATTCAGGATGCTAAGTTCAGGATGTTTGGGTTTAGCTGCTAAATATTCAGGCCAATGAGTGAAATAAAGCTTCAGCTGGTACATTGTGTACCCTTACCTGCAGCTGCAGAGTGTATTTGCTTAAAAAGCAAGTTTAATCCCAGATGACAGACATAATACCTGTGACCATTGTTCATTAGGAAATGGGACCTCAAGGGGGATTAGTTTCTGCAAGTCTATGGTAATTAGAAGGAGGAGGGGCAATATATTTTATAATTAATGGTATATCAGAGGGACTCAATGACTGTAACTGTTACTGCACTCTACATACTTTTACAGAAATACCCAGGATTTCAGTAATTAGGATTTCAGATTGGATTTGAGACAGTTGTGGAAATAGACACCCCTTAAGATTTTGCATAGGAAGCACGTTCCTGTATTCATTTTGACCAAATGTCCTAGCTGCAGCTGTCTGTGCATGTGCTCTTGGCTAGTTCTGTGTTAAAACTCCGCTATTTAAATACATATTTGAGCACTATCATTTCTAGTGAGCTCAGTGTATACTCAAGTCTTTGTTTAAACTCCTTTTGGTTTCACTGAGGTCAAGCTCAGCAGTAGTTCTGTCTACTTAATGAAGATTTTGCTGATGGTTTCCCTAAAATAAGAGATGTAGTTATGTGTGCTGATATGTAGCTATCTCACTAATGTATGAAAACAGAGTCTGTTTTACTGCTATTTCTCTACACAGAATTTTATTTCCAACAGGTCTCTATGAATCATCGTGTGTATCTTGTAGAATTTTGGTTTGCTCTTAGAAGAGGCCAAAAATTCACACCTCTTTGGACATACTTTCTTCACATGCTTTTTTCAGAATCAGAAATGCCTATCCTGCTTTTGATTTGAAGACAAACACTGGGAAAATCTGGAGCATCACAACGAGGTTCCCAGAGCACATCCTTGGTGGAACAAAATTCAGAATCAGCATTTGGACAGATTTTTCACCACATCCTCTACTTCTTGCACAACATGGTAAGTGATGGAGGTTATGTTTACATCTGGGGAAGCACATCAGTCATCAAGTGAAAGAAGAAATTCCAATTAGGTGGGAAGAATAAAGGAGAATAATTAAGAATTGGAAGAGTTTTCCCATGAAGTTTGTGGAGTCTCCAAGCTTGGAGATTTTTAAGGTCTTACAAGACAAAATCCTGAACAAGATGGTCAAATTTCAGTGTTGACCCAGCTTTGCAGGGAAAGAGGTTCTTCCCAACCTAAATGATTCTGTCATAAATGACTACAAGAAGCTGCCACTGCTCCTGTACATCCTGTATCTGTCATTGATGGGAGAGTCATTAATTCCAGCTTTAGCAATTTTTATTTCTGCAAACATGCAAAAATAAAATAAATTAAATCTTATTTCTCTCCTTTTTTTCCTGTGCTGCTTTATTAAGTTATAGTCTTTTTTGTCTTTTTCCTTTTTTATTTTTCTCTTTTATGGATACTTTCTTTAGTTTTCAAGGAATTAATTTACTGTAACAGGCTGAGT
Organism: Sterrhoptilus dennistouni; assembly: GCA_013397095.1. Classification (NCBI taxonomy): domain Eukaryota; kingdom Metazoa; phylum Chordata; class Aves; order Passeriformes; family Zosteropidae; genus Sterrhoptilus; species Sterrhoptilus dennistouni. Next base: position 655,719 of record VWZU01006017.1, on the reverse strand, counting down.
GTTAATTATCCTAAACTTATTTAGACTGAATAAGCAGTAGGGTTGAAATGGGAGGAAGAAGAACTCCTTTTGACCCATCTAATAAAAAGTATTGTTCAGTTAGGCAAGAACTTTTGACAGAGTAAGGGAAGGAAGATGAATCTACAGAGTGGAAATGAGTGATGCTAGCAAGTTTTAGATTTTTTCCAGTGAGTCACCTGAAAAAAAGTGCATGTTACAATTTTAATTCAAGATTCTGTGTTGCTTTTCATTTTTCTGGACTGAATAAATTCAGTGAACAACCACAGTAGTTTATATGTCAAACTAGCAGAGTTGTTTGAAATGGAGAATTCTCAGAAGGCTAAATGATTTAAACTGGTAAAACCAGTAGAAAAATTGTAATTGAAGTGTCTTTTGGAGAAAAAACAACAACAACAACAACAACAACAACAACNAAAAAAAAAAAAAAAAAAAAAAAAAAAAAAAAAAAAAAAAAAAAAAAAAAACCATCACTTTTGCATAGATAAGGAACATTTTCAGAAGGAGCTTTTGCATCCATTCAGGCACTTGTTTTTGCCTGAGGAAAACCAACCAAAGCAAAAAGCAAGCTATAGTAATCTACTAAGTTTTATTTCAGTTTTGTTTCTGTCATAACCCCCTCCCCTAGAAATGCCAGCTGTTCTCTGAAGCTTTCCCGTTCCCTTCAATATAAAACCAAAATTATCAGATATGTTTCTAGGTTATGCAAATATCTTATTCCATTTTGATCAATTCTTCTAAAATGGACAGACAGGAAACGTATTGGCAAGTGTTGGAAAACAGCTTAAAACACTCAAGTGGAACGGGAGAAAATTCTCAAAATCCTAAAGTGATTCTGAACAGCAGCTTATACAAACTGACATAGAACTTCATAATTTTTAGAGATTATGTCTATTTTTATACTATTATGTGGCTACACATGTATTAAATAATATAATATATTGCATATATATAATACATTAGAGTATTAATTTGCTTCTTTGTTATGGCTAAAAGGATGTGCATAGCAGAAACAATATCAAGTAACACTCTGGAGCCTTTCTGTGTCATAAGTGGCTTCAGAGTCAGCTTTTGCATCATTGGAAACATACTAAAATGTTCATCAGGAAAATGAAAAAGAAAAAAAACAAAATGCCATTCGTCTGTTCATTTCCTCCTGGGAATATTGCTCATCTCTTATTCATTCCAGCTGCCCAACAAATTGCTCATTTCCTCTAAATGGACATAGATTCCACGTCAGGTAGTATATTTGAAGCAATTTTTTTTTTAAAAAAAGTAATAAAATCAAGTGTGCCTTGATCTAATTCCTCTTGATGGAGCCAGTCTGCAGCAGTTGGTTGGAATTACATGAAAAAAACACTTTTTTTTTTTTTGCTCAAGTACATAGCCTGCAATTCTCTAGCAAGCTACTATTAATTTTCCTTGCTATCTTTATTTACAGCTGGCTGTATCACTCACGACTTAATTGTGGAGGTCCTCCGTTGCACAAATCAATACCCAGCCCGGGAGGAATGCCTTCTGAGTGTTTATGGGTCTGATGAATTCTTACAAAAGTAAGTGCCTCATTAAGCCACGAGCCATGTAAACAGAGCCATGGGGAGAGGTAGGGGATCATGTTCCAAACTCTCCATGTGCAGTTCCTGAAGCTCCTGAAATACGTGGTGCTTGTGCTCTGCAGAGAGGATGGTGTGCTCCAGTGCAAGGATTCAAATCCTCTTTTTATGGAAGCTTTGTGCAGCTTCTAATTGTTTGTTTGGCTCCATTGTTGTGCTTCTGGTCTTTCTTATCTGCGGTACAAGGATGTTGCTACCTCCTCTATCTCATAGGGGTGTTAATAAGCAAATCCTCAGAGGGGGAAATCACCAAAGAGAGGAGAAATAGAGTCATGCAGCTGCACAGAAGGTGATTTTTCTTCATATCCAGTTGCAGTAGTAGCAAAGCAAATGAAGTCAGCACTGTGGTGCTGAATGCAAGTTAAAAAACACATTAAACATACAAGCAGGTCTTTCTGAATGCACATAATTTACAATCAGGGAAATAAATGCTCTGATTCACATTAAACCGGGTAAGCTCCTGTGCTGGTTGAAAGCACTGCTGGACTCAGCTGCCTGGTTTTTGTGGAAGCTTAAATTCAGATGTCAGCCAAAGTGAGCAGGTTCTGTGTTGGAGCAGCTGAAGTGCAGGCATCTGCCAGCCAGGCTTTGTGGACACTGGCTCTCAGCAGAAGGCTTGGCACTGTTCTGTGGTACCACAGTGAAGCTGGCACTGCAGGAACCACAGCTCATCTGTTAGAGGTGCAAAGAGTGCTAGATAAAATAGTATGTGTCTATAATTGAAAGAGAAGGGTTTAGAAGCAGTCATATTTACAGTAGAGTGTAAAAATTACCTGAAGTAGCCTTGAGCAAGTCAGTTTGATTAACAAAAGCAGTGTAGTTGTGAGAGCATCACACTGTGGAGGTTGGCTTTGCTTTGAATCCATCTTGAGCACTTCTACCCTTACACAGGCACACAGGCCAAATGTTCATATGTTCAGAGTGGAATATATTTGGCAACTAAAGGTGCCAAGATTGCCTCTTCAACATTTCTAAGCTCACTCTTCTCTTATTCCAATCTTGGTAAAGCAGGAGCTGGAACAGCAAAGTGCTGTGTTAATCATTAGAACACCAGAAGCACCAAGCAGAGAACCACGTCATAACCTGGTAGTTACAGAAGAAGGCCAGCGATTTTTTTTTTTTTTCAAGATGCTCTTCTGATTTCAAAGAAATTGCTAAAAAATTGGAATAATGAACCGTTGTCTTGAGAGAGAGCTCAGTGCAGTAAGTGCTGAAGAGTTTTGTTTTTATTTTTGGGGAGAATGCATCAACAGCAGACTGTTCAAATTCCTGCAGTTGTAGAATCTCTGCACATCTCATTAGCAGTGAAACAAGGTCAATAATGTTCTCAGCTTTCTTACTTTACTCCTTCACTGTCATTCACGAGGCACTGAGCTGCACTTCTAACTTCAGCAGCCTGTAATTCTATACTGGGCTGTTAAATTCAGCTCCCTTTCTTCAACAAAGCCCTGGATCTGAAATTTGAAACCCCAGACCCTAAGGATCCCTTGGGCAGTTTAACACAGCCTGAGGAGTTGCCTCAGGGCGAAATTTTTCCTATGTGTGGGCTACCTTCAAGTGCAAATTGTTTTCCTCCCAATGTTGCTAACAGAGTGATTTGATGCTCTTGTGCACAGTTCTTCTCCAGAAAAGTATTTGGAATTCTGTTCACGCATGAATTCCAGTAGAAGTTCCCCAAGTTCTAGGACAGCAAAGGGAATAAATACTCTGCTGCTCCTGCTGTACTGTAATCCAGAAAAAAAAACCACTAAAGTGAAGCCAAAAAGGTAACTTGATGAATTGTTCTCAGAACAGAGTGCTTTAGTGAAGCAGACAGCTTTGTCAAGGTTTGTCAAAAGCTTTCGTTTATTGTTATATTGGATTGTATTAATGAGCACTTTACCCCACCTCCTGCAGAAGCTCCTGAAAGACTTTGTGATTTTTAGAGTCCATTTGGCTGTGAATGACACAGGGAAGAAAAAAACCACCTCTGTGCTAATGAGCATCACACTCAGCACCAGCAGATTTCATCGTCCATCATTCCCTTCCTGTGTAGGGATCCTTGGGCTCAGATTCTGCCTGATTCACAGAACATCAGATTTCAAATATCCAAATTTTAAAGGTATCAGAAGATAGCAGGCCAGTCTGTGATTAATAGAGCCACCTGATTTGGAATCTCTTTTGTTTTCTGATCTTTAAGTTCATTGTGTTTACTGTGGGAAACCTGGCCTTGCTGCAAACTGCAGGCTTTCTTTTTCCTCCCATCAAACACACCTACCTCCACCTTTGAATCTTGCCATCACACTTCCCTATCTTTCCTTAGATTTAAAATAGATACCCCTAAATATGATTTCATTATGCCGTTCATGAAAAATATTATAAAAAAGTAAATTAAATTGTGCTTAAACACCTTGTGTCAAATAACTCCTGGCTCTTAATGCCAGCAGCTTGCCAAAACCAACCCTTCTCATGTATCAGCAATGAATCAATCCTCCATGTTTAGAAAAACAGCACAAAATCTCAGGTCATCCTGAAATGCCAAATAAAACATATGAGTGTATATACGAATGTGGGCGGTTTTTTTTAAAAAAAATCTTTATTATTTTATTGGTGTGTGTGCTAGCAATAGGTTGCAGTAATGTAGATTTTGTACTTCCTGTGGTACAAAAATACTGATAAGCTTTATTTCTAAACATCCTTTTATTCTAAGGGGTCAGGGTATTTAAAGTTCCATCCACACTCTCACATGGTATAATTTGCACAGCTACTTTATTGCTTTGCAGTTCAGCCACCACAGTGAGCAGGGGAATGGAACTGAAAAATCTAAGTGCTTATCTTTTCTTCTAACATGCATGCCTGTGACCTTATTGATGACATTTTCTTTTTGTCTTACTAATTCTGTTCTGTGGGAATTGAAACCTAAATAAAAATTGGTTTTCACTCAAAGTGAAGTTTAAGCTATTAATTATAGACTGACATAGATATAATCATGCAGATTGAAATCATAAGAAGCAAGCACCTTTGGATGAATATGTTCTTTGTGAAAAATAAACTTAATTTTCTCTTGTCACTCCAGATTAAACTTCTCATTCAGAGATGCTACTAGCTGAGTTACTTTAAAAAATAGTCTGATTGAACTGTATTAAAATTTGGAGCTCATAGCATATCAGAGAACCTTGCTGTGGGGAAGCAAGCAGTGAGGGAGTCTCATATGATGGGGATTTTTCCTTTCTTATATTTAGATATTTTGTGAGACCACAGGCAAGTCACTTGGACCAGTCATTACCATATCTCCTAAAGACAAAGACTGTGTTTCTATTCATGCCATTCTCATCAGGGCTGTATTCTCCATATAATTTCAGCAAAAATATAAGAAGAAAATGTTGAGTTAACAAGGTTGTAACTCATTGTTTCATTTTTGTTTCCTTTACAGAGCTCAGAGTACTGTAAACCAGTTACTAATAATCATGTTATTCTCCAAAAGGGATATATTACTTTTATCTTAGTAGTACTGGTATGGTGGCAAATCTGCCTGGGGTACAGCCAAAAGGTAGTTTTTCAATCTGTGGTAAAGCTACACTTCTATTATTTCTTGTAGCTCACTTTTCATCTAGACCAGGTTTCCACATTATTTTGTTGAGGCATTAATCCATTTTGTCTAGTCCCTTGTGCAACAATAGCTGTCAAAACTTTTCTCTTTGTATTTGTGCAAATTAAATCCATTCATGAAGACAACTGCATGGCCACTTCTGCTTGCAGTGTTTCAGGCAGCATTGCTATGTCAATAAAGACTCTGCTGATGGATAATATCTGCTTGACAGAGCAGAAACTAACACAAACCACTAATGTAAAAGCAGTTATAATAACAAAATTAAGCTTCTCTTGGTGTAGCTTGTTTTGCCTGGGAGCATGGTGACAAGGAAAAATTATACTTGGAAAAAACAATTTTTATATATCTGTGGTTAAGATTGTTAATTCATAGCAGGGTACAGCTCCTCTGTACTGGTCTAGCTGTACCAGTTCCTGCCACTGGCATTGCAACAGGAATCTGTAACCTGGAAGAATCAGGAAAAGGTGACTCAGGACTCACGGATGTGTCTTTGAAATATTCTTGTTAGTATGCCTGTCCAGAGGCTGAAGGTGAGGCAGAATGAAAAGGGCAGGAATAATAGTGAGGCATTAAGTAAAAACATATATTCGGGCAGTTCTACAACATTAAGGGAACTTCCCAGTCTGACCAATTAGGGGTCTCTCTGGCAGTCACAATCCCTTCATTGTGAGAAGTCTGTGCCTGTTCATGGCCTCTTGCCTGGACTGTTGCCCTATCCCACAACCCAGAGCACAATGTGCAATGATGCCTTAAGTTTGAGCTTTCATGTATTTCACATTCTGTGCTGCCTTGGGGTGCAGTTCTGAGCCTCACATTCAGTGTCACTCAGCTCTCTTCACAGAGCAGGGAGACAAAGCAAATCCTTTTCCTCATGAAGACCAAGGACAACTTTTAGGCCCAAAAGCACAAACAGGGGTGGCTGGAGGGAGGAACAAGAAGGATGGGACCTCACAACCTGAAACTGTAATTGGACAATTAAACTCCAATATGCAAATGGACCAAAACTTTAAAAAGTCTGAGACCTCATGACTGTTCAGCTATTTTGTGACCATTTTGGGTCCACCTTGTATATAGCCCTGGTCAGGTTCTGTCCTGCCCGAGGTGTATTCTGGAGGTCTTTCAATAAATGCCTACTTTATTCTCCAGCTCTGTCCAGTCCCTTTTTCAAGTCAGCCTTCCCAAGGCATCAGCACTATGCTAAACACTAAATGTGTTCCTCAACCAAAAGGTATAAAGATCATGGAGTTTATCATTACAGTCGAGAGGAAAACATGATGAGGTGAAATGAGGAGAGGAAGAACTTTCAGGAGAGCTATGGGTAGGCAGAAGACAGAGATGAGATGAGCTGAGGAGGAGCAGAAGAGAACAGATGCATTGGTACAGTCCCAGAAACTGAGAATTGGTCGCTGGACTGTAACTTTGAAAAGGGATTTGAGAAGGGTTTAGCTATAACAGGGATATGCTTTTCTCCAGTACGGGTATTTCACTGTGTTGGTGTGCACTTCTCCCACTCTCACATCTGTACTTTCTGCTCTTGAAATCAAGAATTTTTTCTACTGTACGGAGGTGTTACCAAAGGTGATCCTTGCTTTAAGTATTTTTGTCAGATGGAAATGAGTTTGTCCCTTGCAATGTTTAATATGTTTGTGTAAAAAAAGAATCCTGTATATACATTTACAGCATTTGTAACCTCAATGGAGAGTTTGTATTTATTTTACTTAGCTGCAGTGTAGTGTGAGCGCAGAACAGTCACAAGATGTATAAATTCCCTGTGATTGTGCTGAATGGCAGTTTCATTTAAGTTTATCCATTCATTTATGCTGAAGACTTCTGCTGCCATGTGAGAGATGAGTCTCATCTAACTCACATTTTCCATGATTTATTCATAGGCAAGTATTTTGGTTTTGGTGGGGTTTTTTAACTAAATCCAGCCATTTTTATTCAGACATTCCATCAAAAACCCTTTTAGGTAGAAATATGGTTTACATTTAAATTCTGAGTTTTTCATGACCCTTGACAAGCCCCAAAAAATCATCTTTCCTTCATGGCCCAAGGAGTTCTGAAACAACTTGCCATGCTGTAAAACTGTATGAATATGGAATATCCCTTTTTGTGCTTCTGTTGTTGAAGGCTCAACAAAGCCTCCTGAATCTAACTGAACACACACCAAAGTTGTAACTGATGATGCACACTAACTTGTTTTTGTGATGAATTTACCTTTGCAAAAATCAATGGTTTTTTTCCATTAATCCCAAAAGACTTTTTCAAATGTAAAAAGATGTTTGCCTCAACCCTAAAATATTTTTTTAATTATTTCACCTCTTTAAAACAGGATGTAAAGGGGGGGAAATGAAATTATTTTTGTTCCAAGTGATTTTAAGAGTGACAAACCAAGGCTGTATTCTAACTTAGAAAAGGTTTCCAAGAGTGGTAAATGGAAAGAGGCAAATAAAATTAAGGAATTCCCCTGTCATGGGCTGCTGGATCCTCTTTGACCAGCAGCTTAGTTTGTAGGATCCACTCCAGCTGAGTGATTCTGATCTTGGCTGGGACATGATTTGAGAAAGAAAAAGATGAACTGTGCTTTTACCACATCTGTGTGAGCTGCACAGGGTGAAAACTTAGACTTCTTTGAGAATCAAGGGTCACCTCTCTTGATGTATGTGATTTTCAGACCTGCAGCTAATAGTTGATTTTTGAGTTGGGTATCAGACACTACAAGTAATTCTGCAATGATGAATTCATAACCAGGCTACTGCACTCTTTGGGCTTGAAGAATATGCAAAAATAATCTCAAGGTTTGGGAGCACATACAGTTTGTTAAGGATATTCTTTCTCTGTGCCCTTGTTTTGTTTCAGAACTTAATGGTTCTGAATACAACTAAGCAATTATTATTTGTTTTACTAGAAAACATACCAGAACCAACGCCATCAATTTCCACAGAAGTAGGTGCCAAGAACTGGTTTTGTATTTTTTAGTCTTCTTTGCACGTAGAATTTAAACTACTGGTGCTTTTAGGAGAGGTAGCAAGGAAAAAAGAAGGAAGTGGCAAGCAGAGATAATAATTTGTTTGGTTTTTTCTCCCAAACTGCAGCAACTGTACTTTGGGAAGCCACGAAAGCCTTCGCAAGGCCACTCCCTGCATTCAGCTTCACCTGCACCACGCCGCGAATTTGAAGCCAAGTTTGGCTCGAACAGTAAGTAGCCTTCTTTTCTTCCCCTTTCCTTCAGCATCCCTGAAGGAAAAAAATTCCACCAATCCTTTCACATAGCAGTCTGCAATAATAATCAAAGAGAGATTATTTGCCTTCCGGAGAATGCACATATTATTGTGAAACTGCAGTTGAAATGTCCTGGGGAATATTTGTGCTTTGCTCCTGTACTTACAACTAGTGAGCAACTGTAGAGAACACAGGACTGAAAAAGACCAAGGGTTACTTTTTCAAAAAGATGAAAAAACAAAGTTTTGCCAGCATTGAATCCTGTTTTATTTCAGGTGGTCAGAGAATTCTTACTTTTGATTTACTTCCAGCCCAAAGTTTGCAGTCCAGCAGAAGCTCTGGGCAGTGTTCACTGGCAGTGTGTTGTCTCTGTTCACAGATAGTACCAATTACCTCCTTTGCATGGCTCTGATAATAAGCTGACTCTGCCAATGTGTGGGTCAGATGGCAAATGTCTAGCAGAAAAGGGTAGGTGCTTTCTTTACATATCTGTTTTGTCAGAAGTCTCTGGTTTTAGGTTTTCTTTACCGACCCGAGATTCCAGGCTGGTGTTTCGAGTGGGTTCCAGAGAGTGTTTTTCCCTCGCCAACCTCTGAAGGATTTGAGTCTGAGTCTGTGCTCGGCACAAGAAGGAAGTGGAGTCTCAAGTCTTGTTTTTCTTGGTTTCTCACATTGTCTATTAATTCTTATCTTACAAGTTCTTTGTGTCCAGCCAAGGTGTTCACAGCAGCTCAGACACAATGCAACTCCCCCCATGATGGGAGGTCACTCTGCTTTTATTCAGATAACTATGTACTTATTATTTACCATTTCATACCAATGCCTAGTAACTATACTAGAAGGGTCATCTCTACTTTGACCCAATCCACTGAAACTATTTTGTGCCCATGTCACTGCAGAAAATGGATGCCAAGGGAGAAGAAGAAGAACTCAGGGCAACACCCTAATTTCACCATCTTGTCCCCTTGCACTTACATTCTAAAAATCCCAAAACTACAAAATTTTCTACCTGGTGATTAATTACATTACTGTCTGTTACACATTTGTAACTTGCAATTCTTCTCTGTGTTAGAAGTTTTTCTCATGGACCAAAATCAAAGACTGTGATCTCCTGGATTCTGTGCCAGGCAAACCCCCCTGCACAGACCCCAGACCTTCTTCTTTGGGTCCCAGGCCTCTCTACTGAGGTTTGTGACTTTCCAGGGCGCCCAGAGGGATGCCCTGGACTCTGACAAGAAGGAAAACATAAGTGAAACATCAAGCTCAATACAGCATCTTACTTGGACCATTAAAAAAGGACTACGATGAGGTCAAATATATATATATATGTGTGTAATATTTAGAGATAGAGAGAGAGATACTTAACATTTTAACCAGTTTATAGATTAAAAAAGTTATTTACCTTCTCTAGGTCAGTATCTACTACCATAGATCTTCAAGACTGGAACCCAATTATATCTTTAGGAGTCTTTTAGGAAATTCAAAGCTTGTTTCTGTGCTAAGAAAGCACAACTTTACACCAAGGGCACCTGGAGGCTGCCTTCATGACTTTTGCTTACCTTACATAACACTGCTGAATAGAGGTTGCATAGTTAAAAATATCTGATTGTATGTGCAAGTTACTATTATGTTTAATAAACAATATAAGGGATACAAGTAATGAGTAACTCCTTTTTTTTTTTTTTTTTTTTACCAGACGCTTTGGCCAATAACTAAATGTTCATAATTCCTTTATAAAAGAAAAAAAAATTAAGAGGAGTATTTGCTTTCTTTCCTTTTGTGGGAAGCTGGCATTCTATTATGAAGTACTCAGAGCAGGAGATTTTCTTCAGCTGAGCAGTTACAAGCAAGAAATTTGGCCAGAGGCTTTACATGGAATCACAGTTCTTTCAGTTAGTGGGTGACCTTTAATTAGATTTTGGGTTTTTTAAGCCATGAGATTTATCAGCTTTAGCAGCTGCTGAAATTCCAGGGAATGCTCTGCCTATCCTATTTTTTTCAGAGTTTCAGAATTTCAGATGTCCTCACATTCTGATCATCTCAGGAAAGTGTTGATCTTTGTAGTGGACAGGCAGCAAAGAATACTTACAGGTTTCTAACAAGATCCTCACTTGCTTCCAGGAAAGGATTTTTGAACTGAAGCAGACAGGAAGTGGTATTTCCTGAGAGTTCAAAAACCATTTTTTATTTTCATATATATCAGTGTTAATATTTTGCCAGACATAATGAGTTAAGCGCTCACATTGTGAGCATAACCACAGACAAGAGAATTAAGAGGCCCATCATGATGAGAATGTGGAGACTTTTCCATTATTTAAATATTTGTGGCTTTCTAGAGGGATTGTGTAGCTCAGGCTATTAGAAAACATTCAGCATCTCAAAGAATTTGTGGACCCTACAATAGGGTTTTAAGTGGGAAGGATGACGTTTTAAGATCTCAAAGTGAATTATTAATCACCCTTTTACAGGGGCAAACATGGCTCTGAAAGCTTCAGGCCATGAAGTTACTTCATGTTACTAATAATAACAAAGAGCATGAACAGCTCTTGATGTGGAGTAAGTCACAGACACAGAGTTTTCCCCCAGCTCCAGGGCATGCCCGTGACAGGGCACTGGTACAGAAAGGAGAGGCTCTGCTCCCAGGCAGGGGTGCCAGCAAGTTTGTCAGGGCCAGAAAAAAACTTAACAGAGAAGGCAGACACAGTGCCTTGAAAGCTGCAGTGTTTCTTTCACTCTGGACCTATGCATTTCTTTTGGTTCTAAGCATTTCCTTTGGTGTACTGGAACCTGCTTGGGCCATGCTGAATTCAAGGATCTGATGTAGTCTACACTGAGCTCACAGTTAATTTTGGTTTTGTGAGCTGTAAAGTGCATTAGAAAGTCACAGGCTTAGAGTCAGGTTATGGAAAAAAAATTCCTTTGCTCAGAATTCATATAAAAATACGCAAAAATTATGCTTTTAAAAACCAAAATAGGAAGAAACTTTGGGATTTTTAAGATTCTTTAGCTATCTCAGACACTTATGCACACACTTCACCTACTGTTCGTTTTTGTGAAATAATGTGCTCTTGAGGAGAACTTCACCTCTGATCGTAAAGATCCTTCTAAATTTTGAAATACAGAATATGTTTCATTATAGAAGTCTCCACTAACTAGTAGTTTAACTAGTGTCACAGAAACACGAATATCTTGATAGATCTTGTGTACAATAATCATCCACATGTAATCAGATAGCAAATAATTCATGTACACCCACCTGTTGCTGTAGTCCATCAAACCCTCTTTGGATCCTATCAATGACACATACATGATCCTTTTACAGGCTGGGTGGTCAAACAGGAGAAATGGGTTCCCAGAAAGCTGGCTGATGCCTCATGTCTATCAATCCCTTAGGAAGAGGCATTTGGACAGTGTCCTTCGTAATGGGCTTTTCATTCATGGGTAGCCCTGAAGAGGTGAGGTAGTTGGACTACATGAAAATTCTAGGCCCCACCAGCTAAACTGTGTCCTGTCTCCCCTCCATTGCATCCAGTTCCATTGCATCCCATTTTATTCCATTCCATTTTATTCCATTCCATTCCATTCCATTCCATTCCATTCCATTCCATTCCATTCCATTCCATTCCATTCCATTCCATTCCATCATGTTCCATTCCATCACATCCCATTCCATCACATCCCATTTTATTCCATTCCATTCCATTGCGTCCCATTCCATTGCATCCTGTTCCATTCCATTGCATCCCGTTCCACTGCGTGCCATTCCATTGCATCCCATTCCATTGCATCGTATTCCATTCATTGCATCTCATTCTATTCATTGCATCTCGTTCCATTGCGTCCCATTCCATTGCATCCTGTTCCATTCCATTGCATCCCGTTCCACTGCGTGCCATTCCATTGCATCCCATTCCATTGCATGCCATTCCACTGAGTCCCATTCCACTGCAACCTTGCAATCCATCGCATTCCATTCCATCTCCTTGTGCCCTTCTTGTAAATTGAGGTGACACTGACTAACTTCCAGTCAGCTGGGACCTCCTCAGACTGTCAAGACCTTTGGTAAAGAACTGAGGGGATCCAGCTGTGAGATCAGCTGGGTCCTTTGGTGCTCTGGAATTAATCCCACCGAGGCCTTGTGGACCTAGAAATGTTTTTTGGTCATGAAACGCACGTCCTGGAAAGGATCATGCCATTTATTGGATGAAGTAGAAGATGGGATGGTGAGAAGCCAAAGTCATTCAGTGCCATTTTGTGGTTCCAGAGGAGCACCAGGGCCGTCCACACCCTCTCTTTCCCTCAGCGGGGTCATCTCATGCAAGGCTGCGGGAACCTGGTGGGAGTGAGCGTTGGAGAGCCCTGGAGCTGCTTCCTGCCTCTGGGCCCTCTCAGCCTGCATGGAGCTCCTTCTGCCATACAAGTGCTGCTGGTCCTGGAGTGCCTGTGTCATCCTCAGCATGGCTGCAGTGCCTGGTGGCGAGTCCCTCACCCCGCCCATCCTCTGCATATGCTGCAGTCTGGCGGCCAGGCTGATGGGGCGCTGTCTGTAGTCATGGTCCCCTTGCACGGAGTACAGCATCTGGTGGATGGGCTGCCGGCACACGGGGCAGTTGTCCCTGGTCCTGGTCCACAGCTGGATGCACTTGAAGCAGAATTTGTGCATGCAGTAGGTCACATAGGCCGGCTCCCTCGTGCAGCCCAGGCAGATGGGGCACTGGGAGTCTTCCTCTGCGTCTGGCGGTGCTGCCTGGGGTGGCTGGCTCCAGCTGCGGCTGCTCTGCCCCGTGTCTTCTTTGGCAGTGGATGCCATGTCCTGCCAGGAGAGATGTGCAGAGTGCTGGAGCTTGCCTGGCAGGAGTGGCTTGCTCAGGGTGTTGTTAAGCCACAGCCTCTCGCTAGCACTGCAGCACCAGGTGTCACACAAAGCAGAGAGACAGAGGCTGCCCTGGGGGTCAATGGTTGAAATGCCCAGGACCTTCAAGAAGGAAAGCCTCCCAGTTGCCCAGGGGGATGTTTCCCCTCCCAGTCTCCCTCTGCTGCTGAGTGTGGATCTCTCGGGTGCCCACACTGCCTGGATATGCCAGGGCTGGGAAAAATCTTGGGCTGACCCAGCTGGCTAATCTGTGACATTATATCCCATTGCTAGGTGAATCCATTGTCAGATTGGATCCATATTTGGTGATGTCATAATCCAGCTGCTGCACTAGATGATTGCTCTAGATCTCCGGCAAAAGAACTGCGTTCCTTTCTCTTCTCTCCTTACCTTCTTCTTTCCCTTCTTTTAGTACTCTGAGATGAATCCCACCAAGGCTCTGTGGACTTAAGAATATTCAGCTCCTGCAGCTGACCATTTTTACAATTCCATTGTTGACAAAGTGAAGGCCACTGTTGCTGTAGCTGTGCTCCTCCAGCTGAGAGGACTGTGACATTCAAGGTTTATCAGCAGTATCAAAGACTGAGGCAAAACAAGTCCTAAAGTCTTCTGCTTTTTCTGTACACCCATTTGCCAATGGACCATCTTCACCAATGAAGATGTCTTCTTTGGACACTCACTTACTACTGACATATTTAATAAAATACCTTATTTTCTGGCACAACAAGGGCTGGTGGAAGAAATACACAGCTTCCTCAAGCGGCAAAGCCTCTTTACTCCCCAGGATGATGCTTCCCCTTACAGCTCACCTCTAACTCTGCATCATCTCTCCCTCTGGCCCACCTCAGTGTGAAACCAAAGCAGAATTGATATATACCCTAGGCCACATTGTCTGCCTTCTTCATGTCTCCCATGTAGACAGGGCACTGGAATATGCTGCTATCTCCACTCTCCCTGCCTGCATTCAAGCACATCCTGCTCCCTCACTGAATCTAATATAAAGTTCTAAGTCCAATTAGCTTGTTTTCCTGAACACTCTTGCCCCCACCCATATAGTATAACCCAGCCTAACATAAAATATTCACCGAATAAAATTTCAAATCAAAACATCCTGAACACGACTGAGAACATTCTGACTTTGCAAAATACTATGTAAATCTCTCCAATATACATTTTGGAGAGATTTACAATTCTTCTTTATCAGAATAATATATGTCACCACATACCTCTCTTCCACAGCGTGAGGATGACCAAAGAAGGTTCTGTGTGAATGAGATGTTAGAAGATATTTGTGCCTGGAGACTGGTTCGGTAAGCTGGTATTCACCAGTATTTATGTTTGGAATTGTTTATATTTGTAGGAAATCTCCTTCCACCAAAGAAGAATTCTGAGAATTACTGGGGACAGGAATGATACCAAAGAGAAAGACAATTGGTTCAATATTTCAAACTTTTTATTTTCAGAACTTAGTTGCTGCTTAGCAAAAATCAATGGTTTTTGGATCTGTGTAGTTTTTCCAATTGTCTCCTTTTCATATTACTGAAGTTTCATTAAAGGTTTCATATTTCCCAAAGATTCCCATGACTGAAATTGTCATAGTTTTCATGTGTGCATTGCTGTTAGAGAACTTTCAAGATTAAATACTGTAAAAATAATAGTTTGCTCTACATTATGACTATATATTTCCACAGTTTAGTGATTTTTAAACCTTTTTTTTTTAATGGAGGCTAACTATGGTGAGCCTTTAACTTGGCAGTCAAAGTGGAGCCGATTGTAAAGCCAGCTTGTGATGGACAAACACTAAATGAGATAGATTCCTCATTCACCTTTAATTATATTCCATTTAGATAAATTCCACTTTTAGATGAAGAAGCTGCCACGTTTTTCATCACTGTGTTACAAAGCACTTTGCCAACAATAGTAAACTTCAATGACACACCTGTCA
This sequence comes from Sterrhoptilus dennistouni, assembly GCA_013397095.1. Lineage (NCBI taxonomy): Eukaryota > Metazoa > Chordata > Aves > Passeriformes > Zosteropidae > Sterrhoptilus > Sterrhoptilus dennistouni. The sequence goes on along the minus strand of VWZU01006017.1, from coordinate 640,459 downwards.
TTTAGCAGATGGAGGAAAACCGAGGGGTAGTGACTGGTTTGAGGTGGGGATCTGGTGCTTACAGAGCACCCATCTGGTCTCCCAGGAGCATGACCCAAATTTCCATTCTGGTCCTTGCTATAAAGAGATCAGTAGAAGGCATGAATTTTTTAGATGACAAGTGTATGAAATTTAGGAGCACAGAGGATGTCTGCAGGACAGGATCATTTGCTGTAGATCCCTTTTTTCCAGGCTAAACAATCCCATCTCCCTCAGTCTATCTTCATTAGGACTGTGCTCCAGACCCTTCCCCAGCCCTGCTCCCTTCTCTAGACACACTCCAGCACCTCAATGACTTTGTTGTCATGAGGGGCCCAACTCTGAGGCCTGAGGACAATCACATCAGAGCAGCTCCCAACAATTCAATTCACCATAACTGTCTGGGCCAAGGGATGCATTTGGGCACTGTTTAGTGAGGCAGAATGGTGATAAACAGCATTTTAGAAGGGGAACTGATGCCTTGGGAAGGCTGACTCGAAACAGAGACTGGACAGAGCTGGAGAATGAAGTAGGGATTTATTGAAAGGCCTCCAGGATGCACCGTGGACAGGACAGGGACTGACCAGGGCTACACCCAAGGTGGACTCAAAATGGTCACAAAATGACTGACTGGTCACAAGGTCTTGCACTTTTAAAAGTTTTGGTCCATTTACATATTGGAGTTTAATTGTCCAATTACAGCTTCAGGTTGTGAGGTCCCATCCTTCTTGTTCCTCCCTTCAGCCACCATTGTTTGTGCTTTTGGGCCTGAAAGTTGTCCTTGGTCTTGAGTAGGAAAAGGATTTGTTTTGTCTCCCTACTCTGAAGAGAGCTGAGTAGCACTTAATATGATGCTCAGAACTCCACCCCCTAGGCAGCACAGAATCTGAAAATATGAAAGCTAAAACTTAAGGCATCAAATCTAGCATTTCTGCATAGTAGGTATTTCTGCCAGGAGAGGGAGAAGTGAAAGCTGCAAATATATATGCTCTGTACTTGTCATCCTCCTCCCATATAGACCAGCTGGGAGCTAAGAGTGACTCTCTTGTTTGTGCTTTTCTTATTTCCTTTTCAAAACTCTTGCACCATATTGGCTTGCTAAAAGCTAAAAACTGTCCTTAACATCAAAGAAGTACTAAATGTTCATGGCTTGGTTAGGCTTACTATATTTATACACAGCTATAATGATGCACAAGTGTGAAGTATGTCTGTGTGATAAGCTATGAGTATTATTAGTTATCTGGCAGACAAAGACTCAGGATAGCATTAGTAGAGGTATTTCAATTATTGTGTACAACTTGCTGGATTTGTTTCCTATTACTGATGTAAAATTATTGCTACTTCATACCAAAAATTCTCCAGGGTAAAATAAACTGATGGAAAATATGCTAATTTTGTGAGTTAGCATTGTAATTTAGGAAATTATTCTGTAACTTGCATTTCGACCAGCCATATTAATAAACATGCTCACCTGCATGGAGAAAGACAAGAAGGCAAGCTCCTATGCTCAGATATATTTTTGAGCTGGGTAAGGCTGTGAAAAAGATGTTACGCCTGAAGACTCGGTCAAAGCAGAACAACAACTTGTATTAGCTATGATCTAACAGGATTACAGGAGGAATTTCCAGGCAGCTGCTCCACGTAAAAACTGCCTGGCTAGATAAAGCCAGTGCAGATTGGAAGTAAAAAGCTGTAAAGGCAAAACTACCTGTAGGAGGAAGTGAATGTTTGGCATCTCCAGGGAAATGCCCTGTGGTATGAGCACAGGGAAGGCCACCTAATTTTTTTCTGTTCTGTGAGTTATTTCCCTGCCATGACTCTCCTTTCCTTGCCATGCAATGTAGATAATGAAAATATAACCATATACCATGAAACCTGTACTTTGGGCTGCCATTGCAATTCTAATTCTGATTGCTCAGTTAGCCCAACTAAAATATGTGAGGACACATTCTGTTTCTCTGTAAATAGTTGATTTGCTTTGAAGCTCTGAAAAAACCAAATTACTTTTGGGACTTTCAGCTACCAGACTGCAATGGGGATGGAAGAGTGGGGGAAATTTCTTCTGAGCCTTCTGGACAGGAAGAACCTTAATAAAAGATTGGTGTGGGATATTAAGAATAGAATCAAAAAGGCAAGAATAAAATGATAGAGTAAAACAAGCAACAGAGAAAGAATTTAAATTTCAATTCTCACTTTTTTCATATAAGCATGTGTAAACCCCAACTACCTCTGACAACAATCAAGGTAATAATGTGTCTCTAATCAGTTGGGTTAGCAAGGTGTAAAACTGGGAATTAAGGTTTCCTTTCCCTTTCCTGATTATTTGACCCTACAGAGGAGGCTGACACAGGAACAGACCTTAGCAATTGTCTCACAGACATCTGTTTTTGTTTTGTTCCAGCTGACAAAAAAACAACAGCAACAGTTTCAGAGTGCTTGAAACGAAGAAAATGACACAAATACTCCTTAAAAGCAAAAATCTGAATCTGGTTATCTGTTGGGGATAGCACTTGGAGCTTGTGGTTCTAAAAGTGTGAGATTTCCAGCTGAAGCATCAGTTGAGGAGTTCAGTGTAGAAAGGTGTATGCTCCTTTTCATAACCCCAGTTAATGTAGTGAAGCTTTGGTAAGACTCAGCACTCTGCCTGCACAAATTCTGTGGTGACTTCTGTAGCATGGAACCACAGGCTGGTACATGGCTGTCTACAGAATTAAAACAAATTCCCAGCTTAGAAAATGCTACGGAAAAGGCAGTTGCTGAAACAGTTTGAGCTTGTAAACTTGAGAACTGCATGCAAATTGAGTTTCATGGATTATGTAGCAAGGCTGTCCCATTTCATAACATGCTTTTGTACTTGTGACTTAGCCTGCACTTTTGAAGTGTCAAGATTTTCCAGATCTTGTGCAGATGTTTTATCTGATTCTATGCAACTCAAGTGATTGAGAAATAAGGCATTGGATCATAAAATCATACAGGTAGGAAAAGGCCTTTAAGATCATCAAGTCTAGCTTTAAGAATGCAGCATGTACTTGAGTCCATCCTTCTTTAAGCACTTGCTTGACTATAAAGAGTAAAATAAATGGGAATTTCAATAGTCATTGAAGCAGCAAATCGCTTGTTAGAGTTCTCAAACTTAGGAAACTTGTATCTTCATGTATAAGTAGAGTTTTTGCATCTATTTTTTGTGGCAAATGACTACTAAAAAACCAGGGACATCCATTGCATGATGTCAACACACACACTTGGCTTTATTTTATACTGACATAAAATAACTGTCAAGTTATTTCAAATAACTAGAATGTGAAGAAAAAAATAAACGCAAACCTGTTCTCTTTATCTAATTCCTATTAACTTGATGTTGTTTCCTTTTCTTTTTTTTCTTATTTCCAGGCAGAATCTCATCTCTGTTATTATGAACTACAGAGGTCAAGTGGAATATCTGCTGCAAAATGAGGTATTTGTTCTCACTTTGCTATACCAGAAAAGCATTAACTTAAACATGAAAGGTATCTAATTATTAATCTGCCTTAGATGCAATTAGGGAAGACTTTTAATTAAGAATGCTTAATTTGACTTTGAAAGGATATAAATTCTCTTTATGAAACTTGGTTCGAGGTTAGGAAGAAAGTGCTACAAATTTAAAATATCAAAGGCAACTGTCTCTAAGTGTCAAGAAACTTGTAAATAAAACCAGAGTCATTTGGGTTGGCAATATAATACTTGAAATTAGTAGAGGTATAATGCATTATATGGACCTGAAAAATTTGTCCCTGATTTTGCAAACCCCCAAGCCTAATGTTTACATATTTAGTATTTAGATGCAAACATGTGGTAGTTTGAAGGATTAGGTTTAGCCAGCAAAGCTCCCAAGAGCTTTATTTTAAAGCATCATGGGCTGCCAATTGAATGCTACATGCTTGAAGGAAAAAATCTTTAAGAAATCCTCTCTGCTGTCCAATGTTTTAAGGACAAATGTCTAAAGGACAAATTGAGTCATACCTTGGAAGAAACCACATGTTTATTTGATCTGACTTCCAAGCTGGCATGACAACTGATTTGATCTGACTTTCAAGTTGGCATGATAACTGATTTTCTAGGGTTTAAAACTGGAAAGAACAAAACATTTATAAAAATCAAAGAGATATGGAGATATTCCAGTGCATCCCTTCCAGAGTTATAACTCGTTATGCTAAATTATGGGTTTCTTTGAAATATATATTACAACATAAAATTAATATTTTGCATTAAAACTGTGTCACCTACTTTTAAGTTCAGATTTTAATCTCTCTAGATATTCTTGATCCATTATTATTTCTATTTTGAATAGCCAGAAAACATACATTTACATACAAATTCATACATATGCACACATATATAGAAACATATGTAAACACACACATGAGTACATAAATATTTATCAATAATATATAATATAGATAAATACACAATATAAATACATACAAACATTTTACACTTTGTGTAAATCTTTGATGCTTTTTCAAAATGCAGAACACAAATTTAGAGGCTGTTGAACTGTGGCTGGCTACAAAGCTCAGCTCTGGGTCTGATACTGTGCAGGTATTTGCTGAATTTTCCTTTGTAAGCATCATCTCAAAGGGAAGTGTTTAGTGTATAAAATGTGATGCAGTCATCACCATTTGGAAAAGTTAGGTCCCCAAGCTCAAATGCACATGTATATATTTTTACTGAAGTAGACCCACCAGGGTAGTTATTTACATTCACTTGAAATTTTAGGGCCTAAAGTGAGAGGATTCTAAATTCCGAAAAAGCTATAACCTCAACATTAATGAGACTTTGCAATCCACCCTGTGCAACTGATGCTGTGCAGATATTCCTCAGACCTATAATGAAGCATTCTTAAATTTCCTTTTGCTAAAGATTTTTACATCGAGTAAGCAATTTCTTGAAATCATTAAGTTTTTATAAAGGCAAGGAAGTACATTTTTCAAACATTCATACCATTCAACAAATATGTGTGTGTCTAGAGCTAAATCTCCCTGTAGTTTATTTTTTAATAAGGTCTTTTCTACTCAGGGACACTCAATAAAGTTCATTTGAATTGCTGAAAAGAACAGAATTGCAAGTTAGTGATGTAGGTTCTATAATGGATATTTTCATTCAGAAGCATCAGTGTTTGGAGATTTTTCAAACCTAGAATCAAGAAGTATGATTTGATTAATGTCTCAAAAATTATGAAGCTCTAATGTAATAAATAATATTCATAAATATGTAGTAAACAAAGCAGAAAATGAGAACCCTTTATTTGGTCTTTGAATCCTTGTTTACTTATTTTCTCTAACTTCTGATTAGATTGCTTAAAGAAGGTCTAAAATTGAGGTTATTATAACTGCCCCTTATCCCCAGTCTGAACTGCAATAATTCTGTCACTTTTCCAAGCTATTCCCATTCACATTGGAATTTTTGTTACTCCTCTCTGGTTCACCACAATCCTCCTTCAGCCCACTGTGGAATTTAAGACACTGGGAGCTACTCACACGTTGCAAATTAAGTGCAGACCTAAGTGCTGAAGTTCTGTATTCAGCTGGAAGTTCCTTAAGCATTCAGTTTTAACCAGACACACCTTGAGATCCTCAGTTAAAAAACCCAAAATTATTAATATTTTGCCCATTTTTCTACTTATTTCCAAATGTATTCTTCCATAGATATGGGGATACCAGTACTTTTGACTGATGGGACAAGCCCACTACCATTATTAATCTAACTAGTAATAATGTTAAATAAATGGAAAATTAATTTTGAGATCGATAATCATGCTATTAAATAAAAATTTAAAAAAGATAATTAAGATGTCTGGCACAAAAACAAGGGTTGAAATGTAAGTTTGGAAATGTAATTCTCAGACAATATGTGCTGTCAAATAAGCAGCCAATTTTGATTGCCCTCATAACCACTACATTTTGAAACCCATTCAAAATGTACTGTTACTGTAGAAAGGACTTTGTAAATTTTTTATACAGAGTGTAGCAGTTTTAGAGCAAAGTAACTTTTTTTAATCATATAAATTATTGAAACACCAAAATATCCTTCTAAGCTTCTGCTGTATTTAAATATGTAGAAGGGGGAAAACATTACAAGTTGTTGACTGTAGTTCTTTTGGAATTGCAGAAGATGTAAAATTTTTTGTAATTTTGTATGAAATGAATCTCTGTCATCCCTTCTTTGGGACAAAAATCAGTATGATATATCTACACATGAAAAAAGAAAACTCTTTACATGATAATATCCCAGCAGAGAAACAGTATGGAAGAAGCCATCATGCATAGTAGTATCACATAATTTTATGTGCTTACTCTTCTTCAGCTGCAATATGCACCTTAGAAGTAGCCACCATAAAATAAAGTGTATGACAAAGTAGCTTCTATAAATATTACTGCTTTGATAGTTTATCTATAAACAGAATAGCATTTTAAACAGAAATTGATACATTCCTCAAGATACCAATTCTCTTTATGGAAGAGCATTTATATGTACATACAAAAATCTATAAACTGTGGGTGCATTTGGGTTTTTGTTCAATCTTTCTCCATCCAGAGAGCTGTTTCTCAAGGGTTACTTTTGTGTCTGCCTATTGCTTGTTACTGCTCAGAAATTACCCTGCATAACTGCATTTATAGGCACAAAATTTCTTCTTCTAATAATACATCTCTGCATGTGAAGAAGAAAAATGCTAAATTAAAACTTATTTAAATCAAGTGCAATCTCAGAGTGATATTTTATATTAATTACAAACCCTATATAGTAGTTTATAAAAGTATATCCATACACACACACATATACTCACTTATTTCTTCAGCAACTCAGAGTAAACCAGAATTTATAATGTTTTGGAGTTGTCAGTGTTACTGATAGCAAAGCCATATCACTGAGCAATCAACTTCAACCCTAAGGAGGGTCTAAAATTCTCAGGAAATCACAGTCAGCCTTTTCCTCTTTAGAACCTGTAGTGTGAAAAGGTGTTTCTGTCCTTAATTACTTAGAAAAAATCCCAAAAGCTTCTGTTTAAAAGAATCTGACCACCAGATATTTGTGGATATTTCATGTGATTCATTCCTGCTTTAGTTCTGCTCAAAGCAGGTAATGTGGAATTAGTAAGCTCAAGATATTTTTATATTTATTTGTAATGATGTCAAATGTTAACCTTCTCAGTACAGTCTGTGCCTAGACCTTAAGCCTGAAAATAGAAAGTTCATCTTGGTACAATTTCTATTTTTCAGGCATGAAATGCATGAGTTAGAGAAATGGTTTTATGGGTACGTTGACATGCTATAGTGCACTAAAAGGAACATTTATCAGTACAGAAACATGGAGAATATTTATAGCAGAGCTTCTGCTTGTTCAGAGCATGTATTTTAAGGTTTAATGAAGTGATATAACCATGCAGAAAGCCCAGGAAATTTTATTTATTTATTTTCCTGAACATAGAGTACTTGATATTTAGAGATTGTGTTTTCCTTCCTTGGGGGATGCAATTATTATTTTTTTTAATTCCCCAAAGTATTTCATCAAGAAACTTTTTTTTTTCCCCATTTGGCAATATTTAAATATCTAAATTTACAAACAATAAGATTCCATAGCTTTAACTAAACATATAATTTTGCAGAAAACTGGTTGCAAAAGTACTCAGTCCACAGGTGTCAGATGATGCAGCCTCCCACAGAGTATCTACTTTTAGGAGGAACATGGCTTTTCTCCAACTCTACAGAAATGGGTAGGAAACAATAGTGAGGATAAACTCACAGATTTACAAAACCTCAGAATGCTCCTGAATCACTTGGCTTCAGGTCCCCTCAGAAGTTTTTTCACAGTGCTTCTACACTCCTGGAGTTCAGTGAAACCAAGGTTTTCCCTTAAAATCAGTCTTTGATACCAAATTTGTTGTAGTTTTGATAAGCATCCACTTTGGATAGGAGATGATTGGACTTCAACAGAAATGATGTTATCCTGGGACATCATGGGCCTGTGCTGATTTCAGTGCATCCAGACTAAACCATAATGTTTGAATTTTCCTTTAGAGGGTAGGATTTTCTACACCATCACTGCCATGAAGTTTATGGTAAGGTATTTCTGGTAAATGTTACATGTCTATTGTTTCCTTTTTTTCCACCCCCTTTTTCTTTCCTGTCAACAGAATAATGTTGATAATGTGATTGAAGCAGCTAAAGCCATCTGCAGTGTCCTCTGTTTTGTGGAAACCAGAGACATCAGTGATGCAGTCAGGAAACTCCGTGCTCTGGTGAAAGCACAGGTAAAAGCTACATGTTCATGTCCTATTTTTCTCTTTAAAACTGGAACTTGAATGGGTATAAGTAATTTTTTTGATCAAACAAGTCCGTTTTACTGTCTTGCTGCAGTTTTTTCCCTTTGATGAGTGTAGGGTAGAGGCACTGGAAAAACAGGAATGTTGACCATGTGTGATGTGACAGAGGAGAAACAGAAGACTTGCCATGTGTTTAACTGGAGCTGATATTCTCCTCTAGCCCTTTCTTATTCCTATTCAATGTACAAATCTCTACTTTGCCACGTCACCTATTTACCAAATCATGTGATTTCAGAGTATTAGATTTTCAGATATCTAGTACAGCTTGTCAATAATTTTAAAAAACCTTCTAAAAATAGTAAATTTTTTTTCAGATTGAAATGTCCCTTCTACTTATGCAAAAGAGTGCCAGCATCATACAGTCCTGATTTTAGCTGAAATACTCTTAAAACACTGAAATGGCTTATCCAGGGGTTTCTATATGATTTTGAACAGGAACTTTGGAGGGCAGTATCTCTTCTCAGTTTGGCCACCAGCTGCTTTGGTATGGCCTTAGACAAATCACCGTGACCTGATTTATAGAAGTTCTGAGCACCCAAAAGCTCTTTTCAAGTCAGCATCTTGGAGATACAGGTGCTCAGCAAATCTGAAAATCAAACCATTAATCACTTGGATTTACTCTGGTGTAACTGTGAGTCATGATAATTTTTTCACACCCTAAGGAAATTCCCTCTTCACACTTTAAAAAAAACAAACAAAAAAATAGATACTCAAGTTTTCTGTCCTTGCATGGTCTCTTTTCATTCTTTCTCACAGTAAACACTATTTAGAAAAACATGCCAGATTGTGATGCTTGCAATTCAAACTTTACCTGCCTTGCAAGGCTTTTATCCTTTCTCTTTATTGTTTGGGGTTTTTTTGTTTGTTTGTTTGTTTGTTTGTTTTGTGG
>VWZU01006017.1:594965-629267 GCA_013397095.1 Sterrhoptilus dennistouni | reverse complement strand
GACAGCAAAAAAAAAAAAAAAAAAAAAAAAAAAAAAAAAAAAAAAAAAAAGCTCAACTATTTCTGCACTAGAAAATGCTGTTGCTGCTACTGGCTTTTTACCTTTTTACTCCTTTGAGAAATAGCTGCTAGGACAGTCTATAGACCCCAGCAATCTAGAAAAGATTTGGCTTTGGTTCCATAAAGAGCTTCATCTTTCTCAGCAGCTGAACTATAAATGTCATAAAAGCAGTAAAATATATTCCTGCATGTTTTGTAACTTGAGCACTGTCCCATTTTGGGAAAATAGTCATTACACATTATTTGAAACTACCTCACACGTAGAATAGGATATAAATGTAACAAATCAAATTGCATCTCTTATTTGTCAATATTTATACAAAGACAGTTGACCAGCTTGCCTGTCTGTAGCAGCACATGTAGTCAAAATTAGTACTCAGCAGCCAGTTATTTGATGGAGTATCAACTCCCACAAACCCCTTTTTGATTTTAACTCATATTGAATTGTAGGGTCATTTTTAATGTGAATTTTGGGTACTGAAAGAATTATTAAATGCTGCAACATTACTGTATTTTGCCACATTTCTTGAATTGTTTCTGTTATGTTCATCAGTGTAGTACCAAAATATTTAGTTAGAAGGAAGAGAGGCTTTTTTCAGATGAGCAGGTAAACTGCCCCACAAATTAAGTGCTGTTTTTGAGTCTACCTGTTATATCTGAAGCGCTGCAGCATTACACATCAGCTAAGGAAGAAGTGCCAGAAAAACATTCTAACTGCTTTTTCACTTGGTTTCCTGATGCTTTAGTGCACTATACATTGTGGTTTTGTGTGGAATATTTTTTTAACATGTCTATTTGGCACAAGTGCACATAAAGCCTCAGGGAAACCACTGCTTACTTCTTCCAATGCAAATTACAAAGGTTACCAGTATATGTTTGTTTATACCTGTACATGTGTGTGTGCCTGCTTGGAAAAAAAGAAACCAAAAAACTAATGTGCTTCTATTTAATTCTAGTTTAAAAAAATGCAAGACAAAACAAAGAAACTTACTTTCAATCTTCTGTCTTTAATTAAATTGTACTTATTGCCTCCTCACTGCCTCCTCACTGCCAGTACTGTGCATTCCTGTGCCGTGGTTAAGAGATTATGAAAGCAACTGGCACCAGTGCTGGTTTCTTCTTAACTGATTGCATCTCTTTGTAAATGTGATTATTTCAGTCTCCAACCAACCTAACCCTGGGATTTTACAATCCACTCAGGGGAGGATCTGAGCCTGATGCACAATTAATGTTTTTCATTTCTCCTCTTTTTTTTCCCCATTCCTTTCTTACAGCAGCTCACAAAAAAAATCCTAGGAGATCAAATCCTGCCAGAACAGGCACTAATCCACTATATATTAAGCATGCTATACTATGTTGAAATTATAAGTACTGTGCCAAAAGATTGTTTACTTTCCAAAATTTGAGGGAATTGAACAAAGGTCTCTATTCCCATTTGTCTCACTGCATTATGAAGATTGTGAAAACATAATTCTCAGCCTGGGTGCTGCTTTTCTCCCCTCAAGTAAGCATTTGACTGCTTCTGTTCATCTTCACCAGACAAATGCTGGCAGCTCCAAGCTGGGTGCCAGAGGGAGAATGCACATCCAGCATTGTATTTCTTCTGCCACCTCTGCATGCATTGTAATTTTTAAAAAGCATCATGCTGAATACATATGTACTAACACGAAGCATTCTCAGCCCACTGCAAAGGGATTAATGACTTTAAAGGGCAGAAAACCTTACAGGGATGTGTGTTCACACAGTGCAAGCCACAGGCAATACCGAAATGCAGAATTAACTTTCCAGTCTCTCTGGTCAAGGTTTGCTGCTTATTTTTGTGTTGCTTTGGTAGATGCAAGTCGGATCATATACTCATATAATCACAGAGAATGCTGAGCTGGAAGGGATCCACAAGGGTCATCCAAGTCCAACTCCTGTCCCTGCACAGGACACCCCAAGGTCACACCACGTGCCTTAAAGTGTCATCTCAATGCTTCCAGACCTCTGTTGGGCTTGGGGCTGTGACCATTTCCCTGGTGCCCAACCACCCTCTGGATGAAAAAGCTTTTCCTGATACCCACTTAACCTCCCCTGACACAGCTCCATGTCATTCCCCTGGGTCCTGTCACTGATGACCAGAGAGAAGACACAAGTGCCTGTCACTTTCCCTCATGAGAAAACTGGAGAGCACATTGAGGTCTCACCTCAATTAATATTCTCTTTTAGAGAGGATGGTCAGGTCTCTGCTCAAAGGCCTTTGAAGAGCAGAGATATTTCCACTGATCTGGCACAGGAGTAAGTGAAATGGAGGGCCCTTGAGTGGAGACTTGCTGCTCCTCACCTTTGAAAAGATGTCAAGACTGCCCTCATGGGCTTCACGTCTGATTGTGTAAGGCTTACAGAGGGATGGAGGGGGAATCCTTATCTCTATTGTATCACTGCAGAGGTTGGTAAGTGCTTCTTTGTAGCCTTCTTTGTACCCTGACATGCCCAAATACTGCCATAAATCAGGTCTTAAGTGGTTTGTCTGAGGTGGTAGAGGAAGCAAGTCCTGGTGCTCTGAATCCCAGTTGTGTCTTGTGTTATCATAACATAATAACATAAAATCCTTCCCCCTTTTCACTGTATTTTCCAAGAATGCTATTACTACAACCATTATAACTTCTACCTGGTATTTTCTAAAGTGACTGATTCCTTTTTTCCCCTCTGATTTTGTCTTTATAGAATTCCCTTCAAAGTGTGGAAACGCCAGGCAAAGGTAGAGTGCTATTTTTAAAGTATGTTAATTCAAGATGTATCATCAGAAAACACACATTTTTCTGTTTGTTTGTTTTACTAAACTGTTCGAGTGGGCATATTGCAGATGTTTACATGTTAAGGTGCATTATAAGGTAATTAGGATAAGTTGAAATTGAAGTGATCTAAAGGGGTAAATAAAACAGCATTTCCACAAAATAATCTGGAGACTCAAAAATGGAGATTGAATGGCAGCATGAAAGAACTGAATACAGGTGGTAGTTTTATTTAATCGCAACTTTCCATGTGGAGAAAAGGGAAAATAACGAACTTCATGGAAGCCTGAAAAATTATATTTCTGTGTGACTTTTCCACCTGACTCCAATAACTTTAATTTCTCCCTCTGTAAGCTTTAGTTCTTTGTGATCTTTTGCTGTGTACATAATGATAGACTGTCATATGAAGGGTACAGTTAATTAACAGTAATGGACAAAATTATAGACCCTGCCTTTTTAAATTCTCACTGGTTCAGAGGTGCCCTATTGAATTTCTCAAAGAGCCAGGTGGAATTAGCTATGGGAGGGTTCAATACCTCTGAGGGTTGTCCAGCACCTCACAGAAAATGGTTTAAATAACTAGTGAGATGGCATGGTCAAGTATGTCTTCAAAAAGCAAAAAGGTTTTAATAAAAGAAGAAAACAATGCGAAAATAAAAGAACAAAGTTGACCACAGTGTAGGGACAGGTCCCACACACCTGCTACAACACCCTAAAGATGCACTGAGAAGCCTCGTGCTCTCCTTTAAGTACCAAACGATTTAGGTGGGTTTTTTGTCAAATAGCCCAACAGAGAATAGCTACTTTTTAAAGGAACAGGTAAAGAGACCTATTAGCGTCTTTATTTTGGCACTGAGCTAATTATTGCTAGGAGAGCAAAGAAACTTCTAGTGTTCTTCCCTTAAAAGGCCTTGGGGTGAGTCTTAAACCTTTCCCTATACAGAAACACCTGCTCAGGTTTGGGGTGCTTTATTACAGCCCTGTTAGCACCTCTCAGACCAAGGGACGAGCAGGAGTCTACTCTGTCATGGCTTGGATTCCAGGAAGGAACAACCACACTGGGGCTCCTGCCCCATCAGGTGCTGCTCTACCCCTCTGTGGCTGCCCCAGTGCAGCTGGAGATGTTTCATGGAAACTATCAAAGGGCCTTCAGACCAAGCACTGGGGTGGGCTGTGTCTCTTCCCATTTTGCTTGAGGGAAAAAAAATGGCCTCTGAGATGCTCTTTTCCTCTCTTTTCTCTGTTTGCTTTTCTTGGTTGCGCTGTGCTCATAGAGGGAAAAAAGGTGGTTCAACTGCAGTGATTTCAGCAGTCTTTCAAACACACAGCTGGTTCAAATGCAGGTTTCCAAACACTAGGCTTGTTTCAACATTTTTTCAACTTCATGAACAGCAGAGAAAGGAAACAGCAGTTCAGTCTGTAAGCTGCCAGGAAAAGCTAAGCAGCTGGAGGGCCAGTAGTGTAGGGAGAGGATATGCAGGTGCAGGAGAGAGAAGAAGGTAAATTCAGTTTGTAGGACTCTTCTTTCTTGGATATATTCCTTTTTCCCATGAGTTGTTTTAACACCCTTAATGGCAGCTAATTGCTCATTTTAAAAACACTCAATAGCTACTTATAAACATCTACCTTAGAAACATCTTCCTCCACACACTGTTCAGAAAATGGAATTGGAATGGATTTAAAACACTCCTTGGATTAGAGGACTGAACTTCATCGAATCTACAGCTCTCTCAAGGAAAATCTCATTTATTGAGTAACAGTGAAGGAATCAGTGTTTACTCCCTACTTCTTTGTACCTATTTATTTATGCCAGGAAATCTTCAGCTGTGAAGATTTCTCAGTTTGGTTTTGGAACATCCTAATTTCATAACAATTGCAGAATCCTTTTGGCAGTGTATTATTAGAAACTGCAATTTGCTGATAGCAAGTCAGAACTTGCCAGGCCATTACTCATTCTGGGGAGAAGCCTTAATTCAAATTTGTCCAAGGCAACCAAATTTCAGATTGTCCTTTTGCATGCAGTTGTTGGAGTCCAGGACATCCCTTTGGATTACCTGGGACCCAGGAAAGAGAATTTGAGCCCTGGACAGGGGGGTGTGGAGCCGGTCCAGGGGGGTTGGAAACCTTGGCACAGAGCCCAGGAAGACACTGAGTTTGATCTTAGCCCATGGGAGAAACTTCCAGCACAAGGAGAGGAATTGCAAATCACCAGGAAGTGAAAATAGTAATTTAGCACAGTAGAACATGCAAAATTTAGTAGTTTTAGGATTCTTAGAATAGAGGTAAATGGGGGACAAGATGGTGGAATTTGGGTGGTACCTCGTGTCCCTCTCCTTCTTCCTCGTCCTCCATCTTCTGGGGTGGTGATGATATAAGATAGTTAGAGTGGATTGGGTCAAAGCAGAAGTGACCCTTTTAGTGTAAACACTAGGCATTGGTACAAAATAGTAAATAACCTACACATAGTTATCTGTATAAATGTAAGGTGACGTCCCATCGGTGGGCAGTCGCCTCGTGTCCCAGCCGCTGTCTGGACCTCAGCTGGGAGCGGAGAAAAACTCTGTGATATCAAATAATAAACAACTTGAGAAACCAGAAAACAAGCCCTTGAAGACTCTGCTTCTTTGTACCAACACGACTCGGGGCTTTTAGAGGGCAAGGACTTTAAACAACCTGGATCTCGGGTGAGAAAACCAACCCAAGATGCAGTGATGCACATTTCACATATGTTTTACCATGCTACATGCCTTACATCTGCACCTAATAAATAAATTAAATAGACTGAAAGCCAGCAAAATATTTAAAGTTTGGCTAATGAGCTAGCATGTCAAAGCTGGTGTTAAGAACATGTCTGAGGAAAGCCAAGTGTGAGTGCAATGATCAAAACTGATCTGCAGGAACCTAGGTCTCAACTCCCAGCAGTGGGGAAATCCATACTACATCTTCTCTTTTGGGCATCGCGAGTTTTCCTTAGTCCCTGAATTCTCAGTGCTCACCTTCATGATAAAGCCATGGGGCCTCCCGTCCTCTGATATAGGGACACCAGCCTGGAGAGGAATCCAGATGATATTTTCACCTGTTGAAGCTCAAAGTAAAAGCAAAATAAGTGGTGAATTGTAAGCTCCAGCAAAATTCAGCTTTGTGTTTCCTTTTCCACCACATTTTCTTCCCACCCTTTTTTACACTGTGTTGCGCTTAGCTGTCTAGGATTGCAGGCATGCAAAAATCTGCAAGCCTGTGACCCAAAATTAAAGGAAAATCAGAGTCTTAGCTCAGTGCTGTTAAATCTTTCCAGATCTCTGGGAAGCTAAAATCCATGTGCTTTTCTCCTTCAAGCAGCATGTTTGCAGATGAAGTCAGAATTGATAGCTGAGCAAGAAACAGACTGGATTTCCCATTTGTACTGTTACTGTCTGTCTCTTGTATGTATTCATATTGATCTTGAAGAAAACAGGATCAAATTTTAACAGCAAGAGCAGCAATCATTTACTCCAACTAATGATTTCCGTTTCCTTTCCTCCCTTTTTCCCCCAAGAGATGATTATTACCCTGAATATCATAAAAAAGTTTTATTTTTCTCCATTATAGCTTCTCTCTACCATAAAAGAGAAAAAGGATGCTATTAAAATTAAAGCCTTACTTAAGGAATTGTTTAGAAACTTCTTTAACCTTGCTCTTTAATAACAGATTTTCAGAGGTTATTATTAGTCACTCACCATGGACTAAGCAAGTCAAAGACTGTATTCAAAATATCTGGACTTGATTTAGTATTCCAATAACTGCCACTATTAACAGTGTTATCTCTGTAGAACAATTTATGCCACTGCTGTGAGTAAAGCAATACTTATCCACATTATGCCCAAGTCTAGATCACGTTCTTCTTCCTCTCTATGAAGTCCTTAGAAGATTATATTCAAGTTTTAGAGCTCAAAATATTTTTTTTATTTCTTGTTAAATGGGAGGAACTGCAAGCATTCCTAGATGTTAGTGCCTTTCTACAGCATTAAGTGTTCACAGAAAATAAAGATTACTCATGTTAATAGAGATTTAGCAGCGGATTTTGCTGCAATGAGTATGAAAAGGCTTCAGGCTGGGACAGACCTGAGTCTGTGTGTGGTTCTCAAAAGCTGATGAATGAATGTTTATTCTGTGCCTACAGCCTTGTTACTTCAGGCAGGGATTTCACCAGATCAGACAATAATAAGCAGCTTTCAGAATTTGATCAGTAGTTCTCTGGGACCCATCCAGAAGGTCTGGTATGCACCAGGAACTGATGATATTGAATCAAGAGTCTTTTCCAACTGAATTGCTGGAGTCATTATCTTTTAGAGCCAATGCAGAAATGTAATGCCTACAATACATGTAATGTAGTCATCATTACATTTAAGACTGTAAAGCTTCTCTGGCTGTGCTTGGGATTTGATACTTATTTCTAGACCTGATAATAAAAGCATTCACTACAGAAAGGCTTTATTTTAATTTATTATTTAAAGAGAGAATTTTATTTTTTTTTTTTTGTTAGGGTTTCTATTGGACCTCAAACATCCACTTTCTTCTCTGCTTGGCACAAACCCATTACATTTTTTGGTTTAGGAAAAACATTTTGTTTCACAATATGGAAAAGTCTTAAGGGATTTTTATTGATTTAATTTTATTTTTCTATGTGTCCCCTGTGCTGTTTCCGAACCAGAGCACAGCTCCTCACCTCTAAGTTGTTGCTGTGTTGCATCCTGATATATTGTCCCTATAGCTAGAGGCTTTTTAATCAAGAACAGTTTTTAAATAACTACAGCTCCCAGTTCTTCAGAAAAAAGTAGGCAGAAGTTATCAAGGCATTATAAATCATACAGGAGCAGAGACATTTTTGATACCAGGACAGCAGGAGATTTTTAAGTTGCTTTCAAGGATAATCCATAGGATTCTTCAACTAGTAGGAGAAAAAAAAATCCAGTAAATATTAGTGCTTGGAAACTGCATTTGACCAGTATATGCATTACAGCTTTTTCATGTTTTGCCTCTTTCTTATTGCAAAAGTGATCTCTTTAATGCTGCTTAGCACTTTACCTAAAGGTCAAGTAGGTTTTTTCTGTAATTTTGGGTTTGGCATTTTGTGTGTCTGTGTCCTAAACTGTATTCAGTATCTTGCTCTTTCTTTTTGCTCTCTGAAAATAAGCTGGAAAGAGAAAATCAAGCTCTATTTCTCAAAATTATTTTTAATCTGTCAGAAGTGTCATAAGGCTTCATTCCAAATTCTGTTCAACCAGATTTTTGTCATGTTTTACCTGGAGAAAACCTATGCAGGTCAGAATGTTTAACATATGTTGAACTGACATCATCTGCTGCTACAGTAACAGCCAAGTCTCTGCTCTATTGGAAGATCTGGCAATGAAATAATATGTGAATTGTAATACTGGACTGAGAAGAAAAATTAAGTGGGTTTCTGTAAGGAATAAGCTACTAAATCTTGAAGGCACCTGCAGGTGTATTCATTAACACTTCCAGGATTGTGAGGATTGTTCTGCTTCTCACTATAGGTAGAATTTATTCCTTCAGGCTTCCTGCACAAGGAACTGTCAGACATAAGCATATCTGGCAGCTGTGGTTAAAGTTCACTTCCCTTGTTCTCATCTCATTTCTGCAAGTAAGATTTCTCCTCACCTTCAGTGAGAAGGTGCTGGCACATAATTTCACACCAGAAATAAATCTCGAGGTTCGGGTTGTGAGATTATTAATCTTGGTCAGAGTTCACTTTGCAATGTGGTCCATCCATTGTCTCTCACATCCTGCCTATGCCTGGGACACCTTTCTAGAAAACAGGTTGTGATGTAGCTGAAACTATGAATCTGCTGTAGGAAGTCCACAGCCTGTGCTTTGTAAATCAGTGCCCCAGTCCTTTCTCAGCTGAGATTTATTAAAAGGCATAAAAAGCAGTAAAAGTTCTCAGGCTTCATAAATGGATGATATCAATGCAGCCTGCCATATCCCATTCAGCAGCTCATTAAAATACAGTGAGAAAATGCTGAGCAAGTTTTGTGAGTAATGGATGTTTACAGACTA
This sequence comes from Sterrhoptilus dennistouni, assembly GCA_013397095.1. NCBI lineage: Eukaryota > Metazoa > Chordata > Aves > Passeriformes > Zosteropidae > Sterrhoptilus > Sterrhoptilus dennistouni. The sequence continues at coordinate 620,377 of VWZU01006017.1, read as the reverse complement.
CCCAAGATGTTTCCTTCTAATTCAGTTAATTGCTACTGGTCCTAATGACTGAAGAATGGGGGTTGAAAAAGGATTGATTCTGGCACAGAAACCATAGACTGTTTTAAAACTGAGAGCGAGCAAGAGAAAAATTATTCTTGAAAAAAAATCCTGGACCTGCAGACCAGATCATACTTGGACATTTGCTTAAACCTGAGGAACTCTGTTCCTGAAAATATCTTCATTCTGTATGTCCTAATAATTAGATAAATAATGCTGAAGGTCATTTGTCTCCCTTGGCTGGCAGCTGAACTGATTGTCCCCCAGTTGTTCCACTGCTGCCTTCACCCCTCTGGTGGTGTTACAGCAAGTTGAGGGGATTTATTTGGTTTTGTCTGCTTGTCTGGTTTTTACATACCTGGCATCAGTTTTGTGACTCAGGTAAACCATGAAAATCATTTTTGTGCACACATGGTCAATGGACAGGACAGCTGGGTTGTAGTGATAGCCATCTTGCATCTTAATCACTTCTTTGTCTGGCACAGGTAAATTTTCTGTTATAGAAAATACCCAATTGTATTTTCTCCGGACTTTATTATTCGGGAATCCTTTTCTCACAGAGTATTCCCTCCTATCTGTGGCTTAGCTGAGATAGAATACATTTCTTCTTGTTCTGGAGACAAAATCTGAAATGTTGCTTTACCACCTATAATATAGCTTAAAAATATACATTTTCACAGATTCTGAACTACCTTTTACCCTCTTTAGAAGAAGATGCTGAGAAGGTTCTATTTAGAAATCACTGACTTGAACAGGCCAATTTTCATAAATAAGGAGTTTGCTACTACACTACATTTGCCTGTCAACCACTTTGAAAAAACTGGAAGCAAGGAATCTCCCAAGGAGCTGTTGGTCATTAATGAAAATAGTGTGGTACTTTTCAGATAAACTTATGGTTCAAATAATAGTCAGCTGATATCCACTTCTGGACCTCTTAAGAAGGTTCCATGGGTATCACCGTGGGTAAGATCTTGGAATGTAAAAGAGTTCAGTGCAAATTAATCATTTAGTTTGCAGTTACTAAGTGATAACACAGACAAGAGGACAAGCTGCATTTCATATCTGTTTGTACGGAACTGTATTTCAGTGTTTGTATCTGTTCATGCCTGTTTGTACAGATATGTATTTCAGTGTCCATTTTTGTGTAATATTATCAGCAACACTTGACCACCTTAATGCTGATTTTTTTTCTGATTGTGGCTTCTGTTTTATATTATTTATTAATTGTTTACCTACAGTTGTAACAGCTTTGTAGTCTTAAAATTTAACCAGTGCCTTTTCTCCATTCTACTGCTGCCTGGCCAGTTCCCTTGAAGTAAGTAACTACTTAGCTGCTGAAATGACAAAATACCTACTTAATAAAAATCCTTCCAGCACAAGAAACTCAAAAGCTGAAATGGCATATCTGAGGTATGCAGTAGCTTGCTGTAGTTGAAAATGCTTACTTTGAAAATGCCTTAATTTGAAAATGCCTTAATTTGAAAGCACTGTAATGAAAGTCTCTTAATGATACACCAGAAATGAGCTAAGGCTGGTTTCAGATGCACAGATGGCTAATTGGCTTCAGTTGTAGGTTATGTCATTTTAATTAAATTTTATTAGGAAGCATTTCAAAGACATAACTGATGATTTAGGGTAAATATAGTTCTTCACAAATGACCTATTGCTGACCTTTATTTATTCCTCTGTCTCCTCTCAGTGTTAATAGAGGCTGCTGTGACCGAGCTCTCCACGGCCATCTCTCGTCTCATCCACGCCTACAGCAGCAGTTTTGATGCAAATTTCCAGCTTGCCAGCATACTTAAGAGCCCTTTATGTGTGGACATCAGCCTAAATTCCCAGCTGAGCTTCACTGTTTGTGCTGCCCATAAAATCCCAGAAGCCTGGGTGACCAGGTAGGAGGAGGGTTCAAAAGGAGATGTGTTGTCTCTTTGACAGCAGTCATTTTTCACAGATACCAGCTCCCCTCTGCTGCTTTGGTGGTGGTCCTAAACTCATGTTAGAGGCTGTGTGATGTACTCCAAGGGTGTTTGGACTGGGGCTTGCTGTGGTCTCTGCAGGACAAGTAACTGGAAAGGCTGGAGGCCAGTTTGCCATGTTAAATAGAGGGGTGCTTTTGCTTGAACCCAGTCTCAGTGAGGTTTTCTCAGCAATTTTTGTTCTTGGTGTGTTCAAACTGTGCCATGTGGCAAAGCACCTGGATTGGTGATGCCCTTCATAGATGTGATTGAAGTTTAGAGATCCAAGTATATCAGCATAACACAGGAAAACAAAAGGAAACAGCTTTAATAGAAAAAACGGACAACTTAATAAAAAGCTAATAGAAATATTGTCTTCTAAACCAGTTGTCTCGTCAAGTAGCTGTTTTTCCTAGTCTGAGCAAAACTGGTATTCTTTTACCACTCCAGTGTGATCAAAGGGGGACAGGTGAACACTGCCTGGTAGCATCATTTTTATGAGTGAAAAAGTTGTTCTCAAAGTTTATGTTGATTTTCCCATTGCTCCCTCTTTACCTTCAACCCCAAATGACTGTGGGATAATTTGCATTAGACTGTACTATACAGCATTGCCTGTAATTAGCCTTTTAACAAAAACCTGAGAGATTTTGCATTAGTTAAGGTAATAAATACAGAACTATAATCCCTATCCTGATTTCAGATGGTTATACCATTCCCACTGCATTTTGTTTTACCAGAAAAATGTGATATTACACACAGCCTGAAGGCCACTTCAATGCAATGTTCAAGCATATAGAAATGAGAATATTTCTTCCTCCTAATCTCCCTTTCCAGTCTTTCCAATATTCATAACTAGCATGTATTTCTCAACATGAACTGCTGCTCTAACACTTGGTTTCCTCAAGTTCTTTTATTGACATTGTTCACAGCCGTGTTCCCCATTCTTATTTTCCTGCACTGCATGAATTCATGCTGGCAGTGTCATGGATCTCATGTTCCCTTTCCAAATGTCACCTTATGATCTTGCAGCTGTTTTAACATGTGTTTGAACATGTCTAAATTCCTGCATATGTATAATGTATAAAATTAATTCTATAAGAAAGCATACACATTATAATATATATTATATTATGTGTCAGTACTTTTGTTTAAATAGCAGAATTTAATAATTTGATTGTATTAGAACCTTTTATTTCCTGAACTACCCTCCAACTCTTTGTAAAGTTTAGACTGTAGAGGAAATATTTCCTAGCTCAACAAGGTAATTTTTCCTTCTCTGAGCTGATGCCTCATAGGTACTGCAGACTACAGATAAATGTCTTTCAATTAAAAAAAAAAAAAGCAAAACCTAAATCTGCTATAATAATTATAAAATATATTTTCATATTCTGGAAGAGACAAACCATCACTCTTATAAATATGGCAAAGTCAGGCGCCTTCAATCTGTGACTGCCTCAGATTTCCTGTTCACATTTGACTGTTTCCCATGTTCATCATTCTTGTCCAGAATGAGCTCTAAAGCTGAGCCTGGCAGGAAGATCTGGAAGTTACAAGACTAATAAGGAACATTAGCTATTTATAATCTATTTTCACTAATATTTTAAAATATTTCAGTAAGAGAAATGTGAAACAAGAGTTATTCCCAGGCCTAAATTTCACTCTGAAGCTACTCAGTTCACTTTCTGAAGGCCAGCACAGAGGGCTTTAATGCTTCTGTTGTAAAAAATGCATATATCCCCTTGAGTACTAATCTGTTTTTTTACAGACTGGGAAAAGAAGGTATAAATAGAATCATAAAATACCCTGGGTTGAAAAGAACCTTAAATATCATCCCATTCTACCCCGTGCCGTGGGTAGGGACACTTTCCGCTATCCCAGGTTGCTCAGAGCTCCATACAATCTGGCCTTGGACACTTTCAGGATGGGGCTTCTCTGGACAACCTGTGCCAGGGCCTCACAACCCTCACAGTAAAGAATTTCTTCCTAATATCCAATCTAAATGTAACCTACTTCAGTTTAAAGCCTTTCCTTGCCCTATCAGTCCATTCCCTTGTAAAATATCCCTTCCCAGCTCCCTTTCATTGCTGGAGGGTGCTCCAAAGTCTCCCTGGAGCCTTTTCCTCTCCAGGCTGAACAGCCCCCATTCTGTCAGTCCTCACAGGAGAGATGCCCCAGCCCTCTGAGCAGCTTTCTGTCCCCCTTTGGACCTGCTCTGACAGTTCCATGGCTTTCATGCATTGACAGCCCCCAAAGCTGGATGCGCTTCTCCAGGTGGGAGATTTCTCGTTGACTCTGTGATGAGCAAGTACCAACACTTCATTCAAGTCTAAATTTTCATTCACTGCAACACTGAAAAAAAAAAATTAATGTCAAAAGCATGGAACAGAACCCAGGTGTCTTTAAGACTTCTCTTCAATTCTGAACTTGAAGGGAAAAAAAACCAAACAAAACCACAAAACCTCCGTGCACACATTAATATAATATGAATTATTATAATTCCTTTTCTCATGTAAGGATGGATTTTCATAAGTTCCTGAGTGATTAACTCCAAATATACTGTGCTAGACATAGTAGTTTACAATTTTATTTTTTTTTCTGTTTTGTAGCTACAAAGTTTTCTCTTTTTCCTGCTTACTGACTTATGCTGGGAAGACAATATGTCAAGTAAAGATTTGCAAAAATACTCCGATTAAAAGATCCTTCTTTTTCCTGGCTGACTGGAATGAGAAGTAAGTTTTGGTCTGTGTTTGATATATGTTTGTCTGGCAGATATTACACATTCAATATTCATTTACAAAAAAAACCAAAACCCAACTACAAAAAAACCCCCACACATCTTTTTTTTATGGATGTTCTTCTGAGACAATTAAACTGCACAGAATTCCCAGAAACATAGAGAGATTAGAATGAAAAAGAAATGGGACAGCCAGAGGAAGGAAAATAGGACTAAGGTAAGTCTGGTCTGACGATAAACTAAGGTAAACTGGTCAGTATATAGCTTTTATTCACTGGAGGTATCCAGGAGTACTGGAACTGAAAGCAGATGCAACCAAAGGCTGAATTTCTGTTATTATGAGGAATTCCACCTTTTTGGATCTACCTTTAGTATATCTGCAATCCAGCTTGAGAACCTAACATAACATTTCTTCAAGGTTCTTTTTTTACAAACTAGCCTGTCGGGGTTGTTAGGTTGGGGTTATATTTATTTGTTTAAATTTTGGGGGGCTATATTATTTGGTTGCTTGTTGTTTTATTTTTGGTTGTTTGTTTTTGTTTTTGTTTTTGTTTTGTTTTTGTAAAAAGGATCTGTAGTTTTACAATGAGGACCTTAATTCAAAACTGGAATTTGCAGTAAAGGCTGGCTGTTACCTGTTAATCTCACATTCAAACAACATTCATTTAAGGCAATGGCATGAATAAAAGCATATTTGCAATAGAGGAGAGAGAAATATGGGGGTTTTATGATTTGGTGGCGATATGGAATTCTTTTAGCTTCTTGAGAATGATATATTTATATTTACAATCCTTGATATTTTTGGTACTTTGCATCACTGTTTATTGTACTCTAAATCTGAAAGCAGCTTGATTACATTAGAATTGAGCAAAGGCCACAAGTCTGAAAAAGTTTGGTTTAGGGTTGGGGTTTTTTTAATTACAATTGAATGCAGAGTGTAATTCACAACTTCTGTTTGCCTTTTTCTGAGACAGGACAGTTTCAGATTGGTCAAATGGAAGAAGAGCTTTTCATGTGAAACACATTTATCTTAGTGAAGAGATATAGGGAGATTACTATGTCTGCCCTATGATTAAGAAACAAAATGGGTGAACTTCTGCTAAGTATCCATAGAAGTTATTTTAGGACTTAGCATCTGCTTTGGTGCCTCAATTGTGTCCATAGCATTTAAATACATAACCCTCAGTACGATTGGAAAGTAGCTGCCGTCCTTGTGTTTAAAAAATCATATCATTCCCTTTTCCTCTGTAGGAATTTTCACCTTGTCCAAGTTTCGGTCAAGTAGTTTCTTGTGGTACATATAGGCAGATAACATTGAAGAATATGAGGAAGATTTTGTTTCTTATGAGCACTTTTGGCTTCTAAAAGGTGGCTAATGATTTTCTGGAATGCAAAACATTTGCTGAAACAAAAGACAGAATAGAAATAAATTTTTAGCATAACTGAAGCAGAAACTCTGCTCTGCTTCCATTTCATGAAAATGTGAAGCAATCAAGCTGAAGCTTCAGGCTTTCCATTGAAACTTCTCCCTTGAAAAATCATTATTAAATGTGCACAATTCCATCCAAAAGCTTATTGGAAAAAGAAGAAATTAAATATGCAGACCAAATCCTTTCATAGGTCATAGATGCTTGTAAGAGGCTCTTAATGTCAGATCTAGAAGTGTGTGACACATAACAGCATCAGTTTATAAGAACACCTTTTTATTTTTTACTGTTGCATGATTTTAAAAAAAAATTTTCAAAATCCATTTCAAATAGATTCCAAAGTAAAAACCTGAAAATTTATATCTGTCTGGCAGGATTTTGAATACTTCCCTCAAACATTAAAGGTATTCACGTATTTTCTGCCTCCAACTCATTGACCTAGATTTGTTTAAGTCTCAATACATGAGGGGAGGTTTCTTGAACCCCTTGTCCTGAGGTGCAGGCTGTGAATCTGAGGAACCAGGTATGCCATTATTTTTGTATGTTTAGCATGTATCCAGATCTGAGTTTTGTGAAAGAATGCTCTTTTTGAGTCAAAACAGAGATGCCAGGTGAACATTTTAGATCATCTGTCAGCCTTAAATAGTGAGGAGGTTTAGATTAGATGTTAGTCAGAAATTCTTTACTCTGAGGGTGGTGAGGCATATGTTGCCCAGAGAAGCTGATCACAGCTGTTAAAAATGCAGCACCAGGAAGAGGATCTATTATATTAGGAAATCAGATATTCTCTATATAGCTATGGATCATTCAGGCCATAAAATAAACCTGGCTAATTCAAAACGAGTTCTGATATTACATTTGCATTGATTTGAACAGGGGGAAAAAATGGCGAGTAGTGTTTTGGTGATTAGGAATCTAGGTAGAGATCTTCCACTAAAAACAAGGCTTGCTTTAGCTGCTGATTTTCATTAATTTCGTATCTATTTTCAAGTGCTTTAACCAGTTAATGTCTGAATTTTAATTTGATGGGGTTTTATGTATAAAATATGAACTTCTATTCAAGTCTGTTGTCATATTTAACCTTTCCTAGAATGTTCTCAGAAACAATGGAAATAATTTGATACCTAAGGAGGTTGCCTTGTATAGTGCTTCTTCTGTTTGTTCTTTTTTGAGAGTATGGTTTTGTTTTAGAACTTGTACATGACCTTTGGAAAGTGTGATTGTCTTCTTGGTGCAGAGTCCAAATAGGCTGGTACCATTTAGCTTATAATGTGTAAAGTCCAAGTTTGTCCCCCTTATTGTCTCATCAGTTTCATTTTTCAGTGGCTGAGATCTCTTACTTATTTCCTTTGGTCTTAGCTGGTTGCTTCTGATGTATTTATTTCATCATCTCCTCTTTTTCCACCCTTCATAATTTATGTAAACCTACAGACACAAAGTGTAGAATTGACATGAAGCCATTCATCACCTCAGATACTTTCTCAGCATTGGGTTTCCCTCTTCCCCGTATTTTGCTTGGCTTCCCTGTTTTGTTTCCATTCTTTCAAGACACAGCCTGGGTTGCCTCAGAGCTCTTCTGTGTTGAGTGTTTGTAGGAAACAAGTTGTGCAACATTATCTGATAACTGTGAACTCCTCAATGAGCAGTTCCTTTGTCTGGGCCGGAGTTCCATCCCTTTCTTCTTAGTCACCCATTTGGCTCAGCCTCCTACAGTCACAAAGGGTGACACCAACTGCGTAAATTCAGATAGGCATTAATTCAAGTTCTTAAAAGAATACAGATGTTCCTCTTCTTTATGTATTACATGTCTCCAGAAGGGAAATTTTGATCCTCTTTGGCCCATACTTAACTCTTGGGATGTGTAACTTGTCCAGTTTCCAGGCTCTTTTCCTGCTAGAAGTGTGGTATGTGTGTCCTAGGGAAACCCTGATGAGCATTTACCTTCTGCAGTGATGATACTGAGGGTTCTTCACTGCTCAGGGTTCAGACAGAGTGTTAACAATTGTCTGTATCACAAAATTCATGTCTTGATTTTTTATTTTTGTCTCTTCAAAGCATTAAGGGTCCTTTAAAGTTAGGTCTGTCAAACATTTTTATGTAACAAGTGTTGTTGGCTTCTCAGTGAAAAAGACAGAAGTTGTTATTTTTAGCAGGTAAACCAGTTCAATTTCCCAATAACTGTTTCTAACTAATTACGAGTAACGAAAAGTGCATGAGACAGGGAAAGCAAACTTGGAAACTATAAATAGGGGCACGTGGGAAGATGGTTGAGAATTGCTTCTCAATTCTGTTCATGGTAATCAGAAAGAGTGGGAAATGGCTGTCTTGTTTTGTTATTCAAAGGGGGAGCTATGCAAATTTGAATAATTTCCAAATGTTGGAAGACTGATGATCTGAAATTTTGACATTAATGCTAATTTGGAGTACTTCATATTTTCAGCTGAAACACATCTTCTTTCTCTCAGTAGCTCCTCAGCACATTCAAGGAAACTTTCTCAAATTCAATAGAAATTTGATATATTTGGAACAGGGAACAAAATCTTATGCTGATTTTTCCTTTCACTAGTACCACGTCTTTCTTCTAGCGCCCATAATTCTTTTGTTTTACAGGCTAATATACTTTTTAAATGCAGTTTCTACTTTTGCTTGCTGTTTAAGTGTGACCATATCTTTTTAAAAATGCTGAGTTGCATTGTTCTGTCACTCTATTACTCAGATTTATCTTTTATTCTGTTCTCTTAATTTCCAGTTTATGCAGATCTTTTGTTTTTCTTAATGATTATATTATCAATGTGGAATAATCCTTGCAGTTCCTAGCTTCTTATATTGATTTTGTTTATAGAGAAAAAATGTAATTAATTTTACTCTCCACTTGAGAAATTTGAGCTTCCACTCAATATACATGGGAAAGGCTCAAAAAATATTTCTTCAGGAAAAGGAAAATGCAGACTTGCACATGTGTGGGTAACTACATATGTGAACATTCCATACAGCATGAAACTATCTGGCTTATTAAAACAATTCTCAGTTATGATTTTAGATCAATTTTCATAAACTGTATAAATGAACTGAATGACCAAGCAAGCTAATGGTCAATGCAAAGTCAAGATGAATATTGATGAAAACTGAATTTTCTCACTAAAAAAGTGCAAACCTGTCATTGCTGTTAAGACAACATCTGCCTTTAAGCTGTGGTTAAGAATACCGTATCAGCAAAGCACACCTGAACAAGAGAATTATTATCATATTCAGAAGCAACTCTTGGTTTTGTAAGTGGTGTTTTCCTCTGAAGACACAAGACAGCCAATAACTGCTGCTTTACAATTCACCTTTAACGGGTTGTTTATTCTGAAATAGCCTTTCATTGATAAGGTAATTCCAAAGCAAAATTTAATTAAGCTTTTCCTGCCTTTGCCAACTCTAGTAGTTACCACTGAAATGAATGAGTTTTTATCTGCCTTCTTCTCAAACGCAATGACTCAGGTTAAAGGTTGCCAATACGCATCACTGTATTGAGAGGATCTGACAGCTGCATTTTCCTCCAGAGTACAAATTCTGTGATTTATAGCTCAATATGTGTGTTGGAGCATCTAGAAAAATGTAGAAAGTACTCACTTGTTGTAACAGTGCTCAATTTTTTTTAACTTTTATTTTTCTCTTTTCTGATTTTCTTTTAGGGTCAACTTCCCTCTACGAATCAAGGCTCTTCCGAGGGAAACTATGCTGACAATAAAACTACTGGGAGTAAACAGCACCTCTAAAAATACAGAAGTGCTTGCTTGGACGTGCTCCCCATTGTATGCAAAAGAGTAAGTTCGGTTTTGTATGACCTGGAGAAAAAACCATTCTTGAATAGTGTTGCACTCAACCTGAGAGAAATGCAAAAGACAAATTACTCATTTCAGGACCTTCTGAATAAGGCCTGTAATAAGATTGAGAGAGTCAAGTACAGAAAACTGCTTTTGATGTGCCTGCCAGTAAGAGCCACATGCACAGGTCTCTTTTCTTTTTCCTTTCCTTTCCTTTCCTTTCCTTTCCTTTCCTTTCCTTTCCTCTTCCTCTTCCTCTTCCTCTTCCTCTTCCTCTTCCTCTTCCTCTTCTTTCATCTCTCCCTCCCTTCCTCCCTCTCACTTTTCTTGCCTTAGGTGACTGTTTAACACCTAGGATAAGGTTCCCTGGGTCTGTTGAAAGGCCCTTCCCTGTATTTTAGCCAAGTTTTTCTCTTTCTTCTTCACAATGGTTGTTTTTTGTGGTTTGTTGTTTGGTTGTTTGTTTTTTCTGTTCTCACACACATTCATTCTGTTTAAATTGAGACAGTTACTGGTGACCACAATGAGCACTCTTCACTCTCCACACCACTTTAGAAGCTTTATTCTCTTCTGTAACCACTTCTTTCTACACAGTACACAATGCAATGGTGGTTTAAAAGGGCTCGTAGTTTGAATGTCTCTGCAGCAATGTATAAACAAAGATCCAAGGTACATTTTCTGCAGTGCTCTAAATGTTTCAGTAGCACTGAGACCTCTGAATCTACACTGTCTTTGCAGTGAGTCATTTTTTATTATTATTTATGTACTTATCTTTTTTGATTTTATTTATTTATCTTTTTATATGTATTTATTTCTACTCATAGTCCTGTAATACCCTCTATGCAATAGAAGAACATGTTCAAGCCCCCCAAGTTTCTGCAGTAGCATTCACCTCAAGCTCTTTCCTTATCTTAAGACGTCTTGATCCACTTCTCTATATGGCGTCAATCACCATTTAAAACCAAATAAAACAAACAAAAAAATCTGATTGCAGGTATTAATTTGCTGTATTTGAAAGTCCTTGCATTTCCTTAACCTTTTAAGCTGAGAGGTGTAGGAAATAATGTGGACTGGACTAGATGCTTTTTCCATCTTTTCAGAGAAAATTCAAGGTTACTCTGCTCTTTTGTGACAGTGTTCAGGACATTTTAGTTTGAAGGAAAAAATGCTTGAAGGAAGGGAAAAAAGCATGAATCAAATCTCTACTGCAAGGATTGCTTGGACAATTTATCCAAAGACTTTCCTTTCATTGTTAGTCTTAAGGGCACTTCACTCTTCCCTTGTGTGTGTATTTTTAAAGAAAGCATGAAATATGTTTGAGGCATGATACCTTAATGAGGGAACACTTATCCCATTTACCCCCAAAGGTGCCTATACGAGAATTCTGCTCTTGAGGACCTCTACTGGTCTGCAGATTTTCTTATTTTCCAGCATTCAAGTCCAAAAGGAATGACTTTTGGAAGGCCTGAAAGTCCTCAGCTCCCTGTGAGGTGTATTTTTTCATGTGTGCCATCAGAGCAAGCACACTGGTATCCATTAGGTAGATCCCCACACCACCCTGACAGTTTCAAAAATTTGACTGAAAAATGGCACCATTCTCCCCTGGAACACACAATCAGCACAGTGAAGGGGACAGAGGGCTACTTTTCTTGTATTTGCTGTGTAATTGTAGAGATCACTGCTGAAATGACTCTTCAAAGCAGAAATCAAGGTTGAGCTGTTGCAGGAATGATTTAGGAATAGCATGTTCAACACCCCCTAATCTGATAGCTGTGTCATTTACAATTACAGTAATTACTACCACAAAGAAGCCTAAATGGCTTTTTCTCCTTTGGCCAACCACAGCTCCATGGGATTATTCATTCCCTGTGATTTCAATTGATAGACAGACTGGTTTGAAAAAAAGAATTGTCCTGAAACTCCCCTTGCTGCTGGAATGCAACTAAAGTTCCAGACTTATGTCAAAGGAGTACTTCTGAACTTGTAAGCATTTACCAAGAAAAGATTTGTACCTCCAGTGTCATGCTAATATGTCAAGAGCACCTTGTATTACTGCAAAGATTATGGTATTAGGGTTTTTAAATAACAAACTCTGTAAATGTGTATAAAGAGATTAAAGGAATCTGACCAGAAAATCTTTGACAAAACATTTCTAGCTTGGAAAATAACACTTTCTCAAAATAAAACTTTCCTCAGAGGTGAATTTGAGTTCTAAAAAAGTCTTAACATTCTTAAGTCTAGAATTTAATTTACTGGGGAAAGGACAGAAATAAGCTCTTTGGGGAAGCCAGCTGCCCTGAGGTATTTGCCTGGGTCATCAAACATCCTGGTTCAAATCCTTGTCCCAGTCGGTCTTTTCTCAGGGTCAGGGAAGATAAGGACAGAATGTGGCTCCTCTTTTCCTATGCAGATGCTTGATAAAAAGAAAAAACAAGATTGTTTTGTTAAACATTGGGAAAAAAAATAAATTAATAAATGTCAAACTTTTTTTTTTAATATTGTTCCTCATTTCTGTCCTATTATATCATCATCTGATTAAAACCACATAAATTCTATTTGAAGTTATTTGGCTTATGTTAAAGAGAAAAGCGGAAAAAAATCCCAGTTCTGTGTTATTCCAGGGTATTACTTAGAATCTTGATCTGTTAAGGCAAAAGAATACTTATTAAAAAGTCTCTGAATTTGCTCCTCTTTGTAAATTTTATGTCTAATTTCTCTTCCTAAGTAATTATTTTCATTGTATGGTCGCATCTCTTCTTTTTATTTTAATGCTTTACATTTAATTCGAACTGAAGACTAAAAAAACATGAACATATTTTAACATGTATACAAATTCTTTTTATCTGTTCCAAGAGGTGTGAAGTTTCTCCTGCTTTTGGATATGACCATGTTAAAGTCTCTTGCCAGATCAAAGGCCTCTGGCTATTTGCTGAGAGTTTACCACTCCCATTCTCCTCTAAAAATAAATTAATCAGATTGTATGAGAAGTAGATATATATATTTCTAAAAAAAAAAAAAAAAACCAAAAAAACAAAAACAAACAAAAAAAAAAAAAACCTAGCTCTTTATTTAAAGTATATTACTTATTATTTTATATTGCAATCTCTTCTTTGTACCTGGCCCATGTTCAAACCATACAATACCTAAAAATGTCTTCAAGAATTTGCCCAGCTTCAGGGTTTTTGTCGTTGCTAAAGATTTGTCAGTGAACAGATGTTTAGCAAACTTAAAATTTGTTTAATTTACATTTTTTCCTGAATTTTAGTGTGATCTTTCACTCTGCTGACAGTTTTCTTGCAGTGTGCAGATTTATGACATTATTAGCTATTGGATATACAGTGTAGTCTTAGCCAAACACATGTTAGGATTCCTGCTTATCAAACTGACTTCCTGAAAACATTTTTCAAGGGTTGCCTAAACAGAGTTGTTTACTCTAAAATCATTGCTTTTAAACTAATTTTGTGACTTTATATTTCTGCAACAAAAATTACAAAGTAATCAGGAACATAAAGGCAAATTTTTTTTTCAGAGTCTGGAATAACCAGTTAATTTTGTACTCAATGTAATTATCACTTACAAATTTATCCTAAAATTTTAGGGAAGGTATTTAAACTAGAAACTGTGGGGTTGTTATTTAAACTAGAAGCTGTGGGGATGGAGGTTGTGGTCTTTATGTCTGCAGTACATTTAACATTACTTTGCAGTTGAAAATTGTCTCTATTCTGAATTTTTTAGAACTCTGTAGTGCTAGTAATTATAATAAAGGTGTTTTTTCACAGTATCATTCCTGTGCAGAATTAAGACTGCTTGGGTCATAAGATATGGTCAGGGTATTTTTAATTTATTTTAGCAGCTTTGCATTTCCTTTAAACTTAAGCTCAACTCTGAACTTCTGAGACTTAAAATGTCAGGTTTGGGGACACTTACATTATTTTTACACAGTACTTTGTCCTAATTTTCCTGGTTTATTCAGCCTAAGCAGTAACCCTTCTCTAATGTTTAATACATTTATGAATGAACGTGGTGATAACGAGTGTAGCTGCCTCCTTGCCCAGTAGGTGAGCCATCATATCTGCTTTTCTCAGCCTTGTCAGGTAGTTGAGTTTATACAACAGCCCTAAATCAGCACCAGTAAGGCCTTTGATGGTGCATCCTGTATCAAGAATTTTCATTAGATGCTTGAGACTGTTCAAAAAGCGTTTGGAAGCCTCTGTGGCAACCTTCCATTCCTTCACATCAGAAACTGCATTTGTCTCTTGGGCTGAACAGTTTAGTGATTCAGAGCTGATTAACAAACTGGAAATCCATCATTTGGGGCAACTGGGGAGTTGCAATATCCCTCACAGTTCCCATGGCTCTGGCTTCACTGATTCTACCACAATTTATTTTGGTATTTCCAAATCAGACAGAGCAACCAGCAAAACTTTCTTCTTGGGGTGTGGTGAGGGAAGTCTGCCATGGGACTTCAGGGCATAAGGTTGACTTTTCCAAGTTAGGATAACTTGAGCTGCCTTTAAATAGCAATGTTGTTTTCTGTAGCAAGATGGAAAGGGTTTTTTAGCTCCAGGAATAAAGAAGAGAAGAGAATCTGTGCAATTCCAAAATAAATAAATGGCAGTAGGCACAGAGCAGAATATTCACTTTCTGAACTGCTTGATAGTGAAGTTGTTACATGAAAACCATTTTCTGTGTCTGTGTTCATTATACAAGTCTTTAAAAGGCCATTACCCTCACCTCACAGATGGAAAAGCTGGAATGGTAGGCGGAATAGGAAGTGACCTTCCTGAGCTCATCAGCAGAGCCAGAGAGCAGAGAGAAGAATCTGTCTGTTCACTAAAGGATATGGTTATCATGCTCATGATGCTAATCCCTTCATTTTATGAATGGATCCTCCACTCTCACCTGCTTCTTTTTTCTAAAAATAATGAAGCATCTTTTCCCTGTTTCATTCATCTACTTGGCCCCTGATACTGTTTTATTTCTGTGCCCAAAATCCGAGCATTCTGAGGAATATTGACTGTGCTTGCAATGCCCCAAAGTTTGCTGGGTGTGCTGGTTTGGGCTGGGGTAGCATTAATTTTCTCCCCAGTGCCTGGTATGGAGCTGTGGTTTGGATTTATGCTGTTACAGTTGATAACATAGAGGTGGTTTTGTTTCTGCTGAGCAGGGCTAGCACAGAGCCAAAGCCTTTTCTTCTTTTCAAGTTGCCACACTGGCAAGGAAGTTGGGGGTGCCTGGGAGGAGACACAGCCAGGACAGGTGACCCAAACTGACCAGAGGGGTATTCCAGACCATGGGACATCATTCTCAGTGTATAAAGTTGGGGGGATAAAGGAGAAAGAGTGGAGACATTTGGTTTGTCTTCCCAAGTAAATGTTCCTGTGATGGGGCCCTGCTCCTGTGGAGATGGCTGAACACCTGCCTGCCCATGGGAAGTAGTGAATTAATTCCTTCTTTTGCTCTGCTTTTTTGCATGACTTTTGCTTTCCTATTAAATTTTCTTTATCTCTTAGAAGCTCATCTGCCTTCAAAGATTCTTCTTTGTCTTCCTGGACAGTCTTTAGGCACATCTGTTCCAGGTGTAAATGAGTTGAAATAATGAGCTCAGGAAAGGTCTCAAACACATCTACAGCATCTCTGAGGTCTATACTACTTCTTATACTTGTCTACACAGGTTTCCCAGGAAAAAAAAATCCACTGTATGCATTTTTTTTAAAGGTCCCCGTAGTTTTAGAGCACAATATGAAAGTGATTAGCAGTAATGAGCGCTCAAAAGGGTAATTTAGTCTTCATGTTCATTTATTCTCAGCTACTCCTCTCTTTTCTAACAAAAGTGCCAATTAGTTCAAATTATGATGTAAATCTTTGTCAACAAAGGGTTAGTTGAAGAGATGCAACTCATTTATTAAAGGTCATCTGAGTACACATCACAGGAAAACCTTTTTGAATCACCATTGACCACATCCTCATTCACATCGTCTACCTAAATGAGAGAGATTTCATATCGCACAATTGCTTTCCTCCGAGTGCTAACTTGTTCATATCACAGCTCTTTTTCTGCCTCGATTCCCCTGCAAATGCACCTACAGCTGCAAAAAAACTTCAGAAAATAACTGTCTTTAATCCTCCCGAGCTCTGTTCTCGCAATAAAAAAAAAATTAAAATAAAATAAAATAAAATGTCATGTCTGTGCTAACACAAACAGCTTGAAAAGTGAAAAAGAAAAATTAGTCCTGAATTAGGTTTATACTCATTTAGGTTGACTATAACAGTCACTTTGTGGGAGTTTCTTAAATCTTCTTCAGACGACTTTAAGCAATTCATTTGAATTTGCAATTCAAAAGATTCTTTCTTTACAGCAATGTTGCAAACTCATGCTGGGATCAAATAGTCCATCTGGTGTCTCTTGTACCTCTAACATCTTCCTCTGTGAAGATGAAAAGCAGGCATTCAGACCTCATTTACCTGGCTGGCTCTTTCTGCTGCAGCATCTACTGATTCCCCCAGTTGTTTTGACTGAGCAGAGTTTAAAAAGATCCCAATGAAAATTGTCAGTAAAAGAAGAGGTGCTGAATATAATCACATTTCCAACCTCACTATTCGTTAAGATATAGACAAATTAAGGGGTGAGCCCAGTGTATTATGGCTTCCTTTATTCGAGTACTGCAATATAAATTTGAGTTGATTTGTTATGCTTAGAATTTACACCCGAACTTTCTGACTTTATTCAAGCTCTCCAGGCTGAATTGTGCTGACCTGCCAAATCATGCTGGGTTTCTTATCTGCTACAGGCCACATGCATGCCTGTTTTACTGATAAGACTTTCTTGTAGGTGAAGTGCTCAGGCTGGTACCTCAGTCCTTTCATCTGCCCAAAGACTCTGTGTGGCACATGGGGTACAAACTATCCCACTCCAACTTCTTTCAGCTCTTTGGAGATTCTCATATCATACTTCCCCCTCCCTGCTACCAACACATAAAATCAGCAAGGATCCCTTATGGAGGCAGTAGATAGCTGTGAGTTTCTTCTTTTCCTGGAATAAATATGCTGCCCTCCACCTTTTACAGTGTATCAGTGCTTCACAGTCTCTACCCTATTTGCCCTTAAAATGAAACCTTGAGACAGAAATTGTGCATGATCCTTATTTTACACCTGGCTTAAAGGTGTCACACAAGAAGCCAGTGGTAAAGTGCAGAGCAAACCCAGAATGTCTTGGCAGAGTGATTTTTTTTTTTCCAGGAACCCTCCAAATCAGAGATGCTGCTGTGGCAGTGGAGCCATCAGGATTTAACCTCTACTGGTTGAGGCCGGATTTGTATTAGCCACTTAAAAATAAAGGGTTTGCTCTCCTTTTGCTTGTCTTTTAAGCTCTGCAGTCTCATGTCCTTTCATGGAATTTCAGTGAAGCCTGTTAGCAGCACAGTGTTTCTCCCTGTGTGAGAGGAGACTGAAACATTAAATCTCCCAGAATCCTCACACGGGGCACCATTAAATGTTGCTTTTTATCTTCTTTTCTGCCAGGATTAAATGCTTGAGATGCTATTTTGTGTTTGGACTCAGATATTTATTCATTCTTATGTATATTACAGTCTCACAAGCTGAGAGTTCCAAGTTCTCACAAGTTTGTTAGTTCCAGCTAACAAAATAAAATGGCCCCCATCTCTCTCTCTACAAGGCCTTTTAAGGATAAACTGTCCAATTAAGAAATAACACCTATATTATTTTTACTTTTAATCCAATAACAAACCACCCATGGCCCGCAATACGGACTTTTCTACCCAATTACAAAATACCACCCAGAGCCTTGAAGAAGAAGGTAAAAAAGAAGGACTCAGCCTCTCCCCTAAACCCTCCATCTTGCTTTATATATATTACTATATTCTAAAATCTTAAACTCTAAGTTTTCCACCCTGTGATATCACACACTTCTATTCAAACTACACACCCATAATCCCAGATCTGTCATTCAGTTTTTTAAGCCTCTTCCACAGTCTCAGGTCAAATGCAGTGTTTTCTTGGGGATCAGTGCTGTTTAGCACAGAAAGTCTAAAATCCTCAGTGTCCAGGGTTCCAACACCTGTGTTTCTTGCAGGAGGCTCATCAGTGGAACTGTGCTGCTCAGCATGGCCCTGCACAGCACCCTCCCCACAGCAATGATCACCCCGGGCATCTGCAGCACTGAGACACCAACCTCAGTCACACTGCAGGTGAGAGAGAGCCAGAAAAGCAAAGCAAAGGCTTGTTTTCTAACAAAGTGCGAGAAAAAATGGGTGTTCCCACAGCTCATTGAGACCGCCTGTAATGATTTCATGTTTTGCTAATTTTGGGGTTTTTTGGGCGGTGCACTAGTTTGTGTAGTGGTTTGAGTGTTTTTTTCTGCTGTGATATAGGATCAGGAAAAAAGCAAAGCAGGCTTAAACTTAAAGATATAAAGGTAGTAGACTTATTATCACACACTAAAAGAAGAAAATGAGATTCAAAATGAAATTTTCAAAACACTCCTCTTCCCTCACAGACAATGTATAAAGACAAAACTTGGAATTTTAGGTTAGTACCACTTATAAGACAGTCCTTTATTAGTCTTTTTAGAGGAAGAAGTCTCTTCTGATTTGTTGTGGTAGCTTTCTACAAGAAAAGATATCTGCTTTGTGGCTTTTAACTTTCACAGAAACAGCCACCCAGGGGAAAAATCTCCAGAGGTGTATCCCTATATTTAATTGGTTAATCTGGTTGTTAATTTTAAAGGTAGTCATTAATTGGCTTTTACTACCTGTGCTAAACCAACACACCACCCAGACTCTAAATCCTATTTCCATTACAGCCACTCAGAGAAATACATCAGGTCTGCAGGGTGGTTTTGTCACCTTTCCAGGCTGAGTTAGCAACTGGGTATTTCAAGGACAAAGCCAATTGTTTTCTGTATTAAAAATCCTAATGTCTGTTAACAAATGAAATGTAAAAACAGATAATACAGATAAATGAGCCTGGCCTAAAAATAGTCTTGTTTCAACAGCCAAGCAAATGGGGATTTTCCAGGCTGAGGAGTTCAGTCAAAGACCATGCCTTAAAATAGCTCCCCCTATTAATAATTCAGGGAAGCTGAGACAGTAAATGGCTATTAATTTATATCTACTAAAAGAAATGAAACAGGAATATCTCACTCTGCCCCCCCTCGCTTTCAGTTATTCTCAGCCATACAGCAGTATCACAATTTGTTAACATGCTGGAAATGTTATCAATATTTATTTTCATAGAAAATCTAGGCTTGGGTAGGAAGAAACCTTAAGGATCATCTGGATTTGCTATGTGACTGTTTTATAGGGAATAAATTTGTTAACTTTTTGAAGAGTAATGCATATCAAACACTTATATTAAAAATTAGATATAGAGAAGACATTTTGATGTGCATTAATATGCTAAAGCCAGATGCAAATTGAGCTGAATTTTGAAGAAAAATCTGAATTTTCAGGTAAGTCTACTCAGATTATCAAGTAGATCAAGCTTTGTAGTTTTGCTTGAATCTTTACTTTCTCTGTATCTTAAAAATCATTATCCTTGATTTTTGACAAGCATGTGTAAGAACGGAAAATTGGTAGATGATGTACACTATATTTATAAATTGAACAACAAGAAGAGAAATCAGAAATCCATTTCCATCTCTTACAGTGACAAACTATGTATTTTATGTAGTTTATCACTGTAAGAAGTGACAGTACTTTGAGAAGTAGCCTTACTTTTCAAAAAACAAAACAAATCTACATTAATGAAAATTTTCCATTTGAGAACCGTCTCATTAAAAAAAAAAAAAAAAGAAGAAGAAGAAAAGATGGAAAAAGTAAGACATTGTTTCAGCTTTGAGCTCATGCAATTCTAATAAAATTGTAATGTGGTGGCTGAAATTCTCCCAGGAAAGTTAGGTTCCACTGATTTCTGTGGGTGGAATTTATCACCAAAACATATAAGCAACGTATTACATACAATGAGCATCCTCAAGTGATTTTCCCTCCTTCTTTTTGTCATACTTTGTATACTCCCTGTATAAATCCAAGGTAACATTTATTGACACTTGCATTGGAGATTATACGTTGCTAAAACCCTTCTGTCTTTTCTTTTCTTTCTTTCTTTCTTTCTTTCTTTCTTTCTTTCTTTCTTTCTTTCTTTCTTTCTTTCTTTCTTTCTTTCTCTCTTTCTTTCTCTCTTTCTCTCTCTCTTTCTCTCTCTTTCTTTTCTTGTGTTTTAAATAAAGATCGACTTCCCGCAAACTGATTTGGAGTTCATTAAACCTGAACCTGAAGAAAGAAGAGGTGATGTTGTAGAGCCAACCCAAGAGTGCCTGAGGCACATTGAAAAACTTTCACAGCGACATTCTCTCTTGCTGTAAGTTGTCCCCACCTAACCCTGCTGGTTCTTGCTGTGCTGTACCTACCCCATCAATCACAATTAAATGTATCCAATTTGTTAAGAACAAAATTTTCCTCTGAAGGAGCCCGGCTTGACTGATTTGAGAAGTAACACCTCTGAATGAAAGAATAGATCACAGCAAGGCCTAATAAGGCCCTGGAGGTGGCAGTGTATTTTACCAGTTTAAAAAAGGATTGCTTTCTCCTTTCTATTACTAGATCTTTTCATGTCTTTGAGGCAAGAAACTAATTTTTCATTCAAAACATAAGATTTTCAGGTAATGCAGCACATCTGTATTAGCAAGAACACCTTTAGGTTCTGTGGAAATCAGCCTCCTTCAGTTACTAAACATTCAGACTTCAGACAGAGCTGTGAAATGGCTTTTGAAAAATCCATTTCAAGTTACAAGCAAGGAGAGAAGTGTGGAAAGTTCAGCTTTCATGGAAGGTGGATAAAGGCAAAGTGGAACAAAACACCCTCTGAACTGAGATAGATTAGTATTCTCTGCTAGATGAATGTTGTGCCACCAATTAGGATTATGTACTGTGCAAAATAATTTTGGGTATAATCAGGGTGGAATTTGGATCACAGGTGCTTACAGAGAGCCATTATACTAATGGCAGTTAATCGTGTGAATTAATCCTCCATCAAAGGTCAAAAGGTGCATTAGTTGTGCAATAATTAAATTAATTCAACACTCTCAGTGGGATGTGATGTATCTGTTAAGAAGATTTTTCTGTGATGATTTCTATGTTGGTGGGGCTTCTTAAATTAATTTATTAAAAAAAACCCAGAGAGACAAGTTTTCTGTTATATTTTATGTTTAGCTCAACTTTTACAAAGGCAGGTGAAATGTAAAATTATTTTTATTAACCAGAGGATCTGTGATTTGAGGTTTTGTTATTCTGTTTTGAAATGTGAATGGAATGTTAGCATTTCATTATGAAGAGCCACAATGACAGTGAAGTTTCCACCTGCAAAATATGCTTCAGAATGATTTAGGGAACTTCAAACCCAATGGCTGTGACCTCTGTAACAAAATTGTGGGCAAAATTGTGGTTTCAATGAGAACGAATAAGATTATTAAGATCTTATTCCTGTAAGAATAAGACAGTGCATGATGTCTTAAAACCTTGATGTCCATTTTAGTGGGAATGCTACTTGGTTCTTGTCTTCAAGGCTCAGGAAGGACACAGTAGTTGAGGAAATTGTACAGAGAGGGGCACCAAATATATCTGTAAATATCTGTAAATTCTGTTGTATCTGTATCAGAGGAATTATTTTAACCTTTCTTACTCCTGAGATACTTTCTCTTAAAAAAATTGTAGCATGTTTGTATCCCAACACATTGTTGCCATGATGGATGAAGAATTTCTTCTTTTCTTTTTTCCTGTATGCCAAGAAATAGAGAGGAATCTAGGCAGCTTTTTAGTGGCAGGATCACTCTGTGGTGATGCTTCAGGCTTACGAGCCGCAAGTGTGACTTTGGAAGAAGTGGGTGTCTGTGGTCAGAAGACACAAGAAACCTTTCTCAGTCTGTCAGGATCCTTCTGTTCATCCTGCTGAAAACAGAGGGAATATGTGAATGGACAGAAAACTCTTAAACCAGTGGTAGAAAAGGAAGAAACATTGGTTATAACCAGACGTCTGCGTGGTTGTGTTTCTTACAGATTGTTGAATCTAGTAGTGTTATAAGTCCAACACTGCCACAAAACTGACAGCAGAGACAGCCTGATTCCTGCCTGGAGGATTAGGATCCAAGTCTGCTGCTGGAATAGATGCACATACATATATTATACAATATTTATATATTGATTTTCAAAAATTGATTTCCCCAGTAGCTGTGCTTAGTCTATCCAGTATCTGGACCTAGATCTCCCTGCCCTGCCCAGCTGCTGACACCCAGACATAAAAGCCCCCAAGGTCCACAACTCACCGAGTTGGTTGCTGGTGCTTGGGCCTCTTCCTGTTTCATGGACTTGTATCTGCTCCAGACACATGGTCTGCCCAGCAGCTCACACTCTTGTCTTGCTGTTAGGTGGTGGCTTAGATCACTGGTCCCTGTGGCCAGTATCTCTTGGATGTTGATTAATGAAGATGTTGCTGAGTGGGGCTGAAGGAAATGAACATACCCACGTGGCTCTTGTGCTCCTCACAGCCCCACACTCTGATCTTTGGCATCATCTCCAAGGCAGACAAGAGAGAGCCAAGAGGGGAGCTCATTAGTTAGTGCCAGCTGCTTTGGCTGAGCTCTGCAAACATTTCAGATGTGAGTTTCTGATTCCTTTTAGGAATCCTGGGTTTGAAATACAAGCCCCAGAAAACTCTGCATCTGAAATCAAGGCTGCTCTTTGAAGGTGGTGCAGCCTGATTGCATAGTGTGCCCCAGTGAAGGGATGGGAGGTGGTTTCAAGCCAGGATCATGACAGTCTGGTTTCTGCCATCTTTATTTCCTTTGATGCCTTGAGAAGGCTGACCTGGAACAGAGACTGGACAGAGCTGGAGAATGAAGTAAGGATTTATTGAAAGGCCTCCAGGATACACATTGGCCAGGACAGGGCCTGACCAGGGCTACACCCAAGGTGGACCCAAAATGGTCACAAAATGACTGTTCACGAGGTCTCACACTTTTATAAGTTTTGGTCCATTTGCATTTTGGGGTTTAATTGTCCAATTGCAGTTTCAGGTTGTGAAGTTCCATCCTTCTTGTTTTCTCTCTTCAGCCCACCATTGTTTGTGCTTTTGGGCCTAAAAGTTGTACTTGTTGCCCTTGGTCTTCAGCAAGAAAAGGATTTCTTTTGTCTCCCTACTCTGTGAAGAGCTGAGTGACACTGAATGTGAGGCTCAGAACTGCACCCCTAGGCAGGACAGAATGTGAAATACATGAAAGCTCAAACTTAAGGCATCATTTCCCCCCTTTAGAGGGCAGGAATTCATTCAGTCATTCATTGTTTTCCTTCTACTTTACTTTTGCCTCTCTTCCAGCTTCCCCTTTCCTTTTTGCCACTTACCTGGGAAGGATCTAGTTTGCCTACCAGTGGTCACAAGAGTCCTGTTGTAACGAGGTGTGATCAGCTGGGGGAATAGTGCAAGAGGTCTTTTCTACTCTGTCCATGGAAGAGCAACCTTAAATTGAAAATCTGTGCTGGGGGACAGAAATCTGCATTTTCTGTCTTTGCCGCTCTCTCCTCTTTTTGCCATTTGTCTTGTTCTGCTTTAGTACTGAGCATGAAGAACAAAAGCAGATCAGAAGCATTTAAACTCACTTTTTGCTGTTTCCCCCTCCCACCAAAAAAGTAACAACACCAGCTAAAAAGCCTTTGGAGAAGCTATTTTCTTCACTTAGCTAAAGGGATTAATCAAATCCTGAAAGAAAACTACTGAATTATTTAGGGTTTAAGATATTTTGGTTATATTCATGTTAAGCAGAAGGCTATATATCTTAATATATATCTCATATGGAGGGAAATTTAGATACACCACTACCTGATATAATTTACAACAACTACCTAAAAAACCATAAACTTCACTTTTATCCAAAAAAAGAGATTTAAATAACATCTTAACCATATTGAGACAAAGAAATGCCCTTATTTGCATAACAATCTTCAGATTCTATATGTATGTAAAATATTTTTACCATCTTAAACGTCTTATTACATGTTTATATAAACTTTTGTTATAACCAAGAAACTTAAAATCAAAACTTAAGACACTCCTTCCCCACCCACCCCTTCATTTCATCTCTGATCTTTAAAGCATGGAAAGAGAAAATGGCATTGCCTCTGAGTGAAGTCAGAGGGAGAAATCTGTTATTTAGAAAACATGATACGAGGATTGATTTCTTATCTCCCTTTGCAAGCTCAGTAGAAGCTTTAGCTGCTTTAATCTGAACAACAGATTGTCTAGTTTGGAGGAAGGTGTTTGAAAGCTGAAATCTCTGCTCAAAGTTATCATTTAAAAGAGATCCTTTAGCTGAACTGTCCTGCTGAATGTCATCCAAATGCATAAGGTAACCAGACAGGCAATGAAGTTTTAGGCCTCCTTTTATCTCTTTTTCTGTGTGTGACTTTTTCTCATGATCACAAAGGCATCTATCTATCTACTGTCACAGGAGACATGCTATGAATTCTGGAGCTACTTTCTTGAAGCCATTACCAAAATGATATTTTCCCTGGACTGATTACTGAAAGTTAGGATTGGTATCACAGTTAAGTTCATCTTCTGCATAAATTTATGAGCTTCTACTCCTAAAGGGAAGAAATTAACATTCACTCAGGAAAAAACATGCCCATCTTTGTGCTGCTGCTCTCTGTTCCTAAATGCTTGGCAATTCCAAATTGCAAAGGAAAAAAGTTCTCTAGTGCCTACAGAGCCAGAGGAACTCATTTCTATGAGCTGTGAATGACACAAT
Source organism: Sterrhoptilus dennistouni (assembly GCA_013397095.1). NCBI lineage: Eukaryota > Metazoa > Chordata > Aves > Passeriformes > Zosteropidae > Sterrhoptilus > Sterrhoptilus dennistouni. The sequence goes on along the minus strand of VWZU01006017.1, from coordinate 595,595 downwards.
CTTGAGAGTTAGGACGGGGCTAAGATTATTTTTTGGCTAAGATTGTCCCAACACATTGCAAATAGATGGAAGACAACCTCTGAAAGAATGTAAACACTTGGATTTCAAGCCCTGTTTACACATCTGGATAATTAAATGCTTGTCTGGAAGCAAATTATTTACTTACTGCCTTCTACTAGATCCCTCACACCTGGTTCTGAAATATTTAGGTTTATTTAAAGTCACAATTGTGTTATGCTGTTAACTAGATGCATCACCAACTTGGTCAAACAGGACCAAGAAAACCAATGTTCTTCTTGATTTGAGTAATTATTTATATGAACTTTATCAGTTTGCTCTTTCAGAGTTTGCTTTCAAAGGCTCTGATATCAAGTTAAAGCTACTGTCTGAGCTTGTCTCTCCAGGGAAATTTATATTCCTGTTTCCTGATGTGTCAGAACCTGAGATTTAATATGCATGAGGCAAAGACATCTGAATTGTTGACAAATCAGATGATATAAGGCAGAAATTATTCGGAGGCGTTTCTCACCCTGGTGAAATATGGTGCAATGACTGATCATTTTATCAATATGACATTTAGATATCTAACATCTCTGTGAGGAATCTGGTATCTTGCTTTTTTTTTTTTTT
>VWZU01006017.1:570280-594960 GCA_013397095.1 Sterrhoptilus dennistouni | reverse complement strand
TTTTTTTTTTTTTTTGATTCAGTAAAGCATGGCAAGATAGACTTTTCAAACAAATATAGAAGCTGCTGGGAGCGTTTCTTCCCTTTTTCAAACCCATATCAGCACTAGGGGTAATCACGCTCTGCATGTGTGTATCTCTGCTCATGATTTTGTGTATGTGCATAGATGTGGCTAAACACTGTTTTAAAAACAAATATGTTAAAAATAGACACACCTGGATTAAAGAGTCAAAGCAAGGGCAGGAATGAAAGTTACAACTTGCAGTGTTGTGTGTCTAATTAGGAAAGTTAGAGATGATTTTTAGCAGAGAGATGTAACAATAATTTACCCAGTGACGGCTGTACTTTCTTTGTCAAAAAAATTCAACCAGTAAAAACAAATAAACAATACCAACAATAGAGACAGCAGAGGAGAAAATTGAGAGTGCTTGGAATGTGAAATAATCATATATATATGTGTCTTTTGACACTTCATTTTTATATGACCTAAGGCTGATAGATCCAGAATATAAGTATCACTTTTCTTATAAAAGCTGGTCTGCAGAAAATGATATCTTACCCCAAGGAAAACATGTACTTAGCTGAAAAGAAGTGTACTGTGTGGCTTGGCCCCTCTGTACAATAAAGTTTGTTGCTACACAAAGCTTCAGGTGGTTTTAATTTCAAACTGAAATTCTAATCTTCTTTTCCAGACTCTCAGAGCAACAGAGAAGAATCTTGTGGTTTTATCGCTACTCCTGCAATAACCAAAACTGCTCCCTTCCCCTGGTGCTGGGCAGTGCACCCAGCTGGGACAGAACCACTCTGTCAGAAATGTATGCCTTGCTGAGGAGCTGGAGCTTCTCCAGCCCTCTAGAGGCACTGGGGCTGCTGACTTTCAGGTAAGGGAAAATTACCCAAGTAGGAAAGTAAGGATGAACAGAACAATCACCTGGTGGTTAATTCAGTTTGCTCAGCACATCATCCAGCTTTGGCTCACTGGCTGTGGTTTTGTTTCTCCCTGGGTCAAAGTGAAAATGGAGTTCCAGCTCTTGCCATGACCTTGAGCATGCCAGCCATGGCTTCTTGGCTGAGAAGGTTTCCTATTTCTCAGCACAATGAAAAGAGTATTTCATTCTCTAGAACAGATCCAGGAAGTTTCTGGTAACAGGTGATCAGTCAAATACTTTGCACTTACATAGCACTCCATAACCTCAAAGTACTGTACAGACATGAGGTGAATAATGGGAGATAAGGAGGACTGCAATATGTCTCTAGATTATACAATAATCTATGTAAATACATACAGTCCCACGTGTAACCTATCTTTGTGAAGTAGATTGGATGAAACTTTGAAGTCAGCTGAATAAATTCTGTTGTGGTGCCTTATGTTCCACCCCCAGTTCTAGCACTGAGAGCTGATTGTTTGTCAGGACACTTTCTTGATGCTGGAGATAGCCCTACCCATGATTTAACAGAGATGTCAGGGGACAGAATCTGTGTCAGCAGTTACATTCCCTCCAGAAACTTGGGAGGTATTCTGCATTAAGTGACCTGTAAAAACATTACACATGCAGATGAAATGCTTGAGCAAATTTGTTTTATCAAGCCGTTGCTTGTCTTGGATAAGCACAAGCTGCACCAGTTTTGCAATCTCAGTTTCAGGCTGTACCTTTGGAAAAAAAACCAAACTTCCTCTAAAGCTTTACTTGGGAAATATACTGTGACTTGATACAGTTACTGTCATATTGTTAAAAATAGATATTTAATAATCTAAAACTTATTATTTTGATATTTAATAAACGAAAACTTATTATTTTCTCTGGATCCTAATACTTGAATCCCAGGTTTCTGTCTGAACTATTAGCAGTTTGCCATTTGTATACATGTCTTTTTTTATGTGTAGTGGGAATGATCCTGACAGATCAGATCCTGGAGCATAATATTGTTATTTATCATGAATAAATTATTAGGATCCAATTCTAATTAATGAAAGATCCATGTAGAAAGCGTATTTGGGCAATGTACTGTCTCCCAGCCTTCAGAGTAGAAAGAGAATCTGACAGGGTTTGTCAGAGCATGCCAGGCTGTTAGATCAAACCTTTTGCCCTATTTTGTTTCTGTGTCTGGGTGGCATTTCTGCAAGTGAAGAGCTTGATTGTTCTTTGAAGATGCAGCTCTGCACGAGGGTGTGGTGCAGAATATCAGTTCTTTCAGATCCTTCAGAGAATATTTCATATTATTCAGTCTGTCCCCCAACTTCTCAGTGTGCATCAGGTGCAGTGTACCCGTTGTTCATTCCAGCTACACAAAGATTGCTGGCATGGAAGAGAGGGGAAAATGTCATCACTTTGTCTCTCTTATGCCACCCTGGGGAGTGGCTGGCACCTGCAGTTGTGCCAAAGAACAAGCACTTCTTTCCTGATGGAGATCTTAGATGGCTTGTCCCTTTAGTTTCTCACAGGAGATAACATTGATCCAGGGTTTTTGCCTCGTGGTAAAGCTGCAGAAAGAAGTTCTGGATCACAGAACAAATCCTCTTAAGAAAAAAAAAAAATCTCTCCTTCTCATATCCACAATATTTTGTTGGTGCATGAACAACTGGGAAGCTAACCTTCAGAAACACAGAGATTACACTTCCTTAAAGATGCCTTGCTTCAAAAATGTCTGGGTCGCTGATTTCACTGCTGAGACACATGATATATGCAAATCGAGAGAGTGGGTTGAAGGAGAGGAGTACTTTCCATATAAATGGATTTCTGAGGCTTCTTCTCTTAGTTCTATTTCTCAGTTTTCTATCATTTTGACAAAAGGACAGCAACACTGGCTAGGGCCCAACCTTACTTCCCCCTTACCTTTCCTGACTTTGGATCACAGGCTCTTCAACTGAGCTGGTTTTGAACCTTCATTCAATTCTATCCTGTTTTATGTTTGGCATTGACAACTCATCAACTCAGTTCCTCACTTCTATCATCCATGAAACAGCTCTCTGATTTCTTGTGATTGCTAAGACACGGCTGAAAGATCCAAGTTCATATAAAACATGAGCAGAATATAAAATAAATGCTCTTCATATATTCATGTCTATTTTAAGGACTTGTGTTACCATCACTATCAAACCATGGGTAAGGAAAATGAATTAGAGCTGATCTTTGTCTACAAGTGTTGCTGACAGGAGCAACTGCACTCAATCAGCCCAAAAATCAGTCTGGTACATCCTGCTTTCAGTGGTGACCAACAACAGCTTCCCAGGGAACACAGTGAAAATGGGCCAAACATAATGACACTGCTGCTCTCCCAACTTCCAGTAATCTGCAGCTCAGAGACTTTCTCAGACAGATGTTTTCTTTTCTTTTTTCTTTGTTGTTGTTATTGCAAGAGCCCTCTTGCATTTTTCTTCTCTTATTTTTTTCCAAATTAAAATTGATTTGGCATAAATATTCAGTTTGCAGTACATTGTAAAGCAAGGAAATCTGCAGCTTAGCTCCATGCTGTCGTGTTTCTATGCACCACAATTTATCAATACCATAAAAGAGACCAAGAGTTTCCAGTCACTCCAGATTCTGGATGCTTTCTTCGGTGGAACTTCAGTTTGCAGTGTCTTTAGAACCTGAATCTGTGCTGCAGGCATGTGCTCACTCTTTAGAAAAGGTTCTCAAAACCACTAGTCACTTCTGCAAGCCTTGGCTTGGGAATTCTAAATTCTCCTCCTTCTCAGCAAAACCAGCAGCATCTTTCCTGATGATTGAACTCAAACACCCACTGGTGAGGATGGGGAAATGAAAACAATTGGAGATGCCTCCTCACAGCCTGGCTTAGAAGGCAGCACCACAGAGCTTAGGGAGAGGTATCACAGCCCATCAGATCAAGCCCAAAGATCAGGAATCTGAACTGGAAAGCTCTTTGCAACTTTCTGAAACTTCTAAGTTGGTTTGTTCACCTCACAGTTAAACATAACCCTTTAATAGATGTTTCTTGTTCTTTGACTGCATCTCTTGCTTATGTTCTTCCAGTTTACAGGCAACTCTCAAGGCAGGCAAATGAGAACATGCTCATTTAAGCATTGGAAAGGAAGAACTTTCATAAATGGAAAGCACAGTCACAGTACATTTCACAGATAAATTCAGTTGCAACCTTGAATCCAGTACTCAGAGCAAGTGCATTGATTCCTAGAGCCCTAGATGCCTACACTTAAAAAAAGGAATTTAAAAAAAACATTAATGTTTCTTCAATCAATAAAGACACGATGAGAGGAGGTAGTGTGGAAAAAGATCTTACACTCTTACCTCTAATTTCAGGGAAGGATGGTTATAAGCTATTGTCTGAAATATAAAATTATCCCTAAGGCAGAAGTTATAGAGATGGTCCCTCCTCCTCAGTACAGCTTCTTGGTGCCCTGTGCATTTTGCCGTTGATTTTGCATATTGAGTTTGATAAAAAGCCAAACTTTAGTGAGTTAGAGCTTTCTATAGCTGTTATCCACATTGTGTGGCACTCTAGCCAGGGAAATAACACCAGTACATTCCTTTCCTCAGAGAATGTCCTTGATGACAGAAAGAAACCAAAGGCAGGGTTAGCAATGCCATTATTTATGATGTGTTGCTAGCAGAACAATGTTTCCTGTATGTTTTGAAAAACTCTAATTGGAAATTTTTAGTTCAGGTGATCTTGCTATTCAAATTACTGCAAAAGAAAGTCCAAACATATTCATTAATAGAACCAGTAAATGTTCAGTTTGTTTTGGGGTTTTTTTCCTGCCCCATTTAGAGTACACTTGCAGCCTTGTGAGGTGTCATGGCTGGGAATGAGGAAATTGAGCTAGAATCAGGAAAGAGCCATGAAAGGTATGTCATTTTTCCATCACAGTGCATGGTTGAAACCATTTTGAAGAGAGAACTTTTTGAAGTGCCTTGTGGAGGTGAAGACGAAACCTTCCTCCCTGTTAGGCTTAAAATTTTTCCTAGAAAGTTCGTGCCAAATTCTAATTTCATCAGGGCAACTGCACGGAAAGGACATTCCTTTAAAACCATCTGCCCAAATCAGTGGTATCAGACAGAGTTTTGGTTACAGCATCCCTCAGCCTGTGACTGTCACAGTATTATTCCTGATTCTCACTTTATGTAGCCAAGTACCTATTGCATTTCAGAGGTTCAGGTATCTAACCAATAATTACAATAAAACGTGATACCTTAAAAACAGATTTTGTTTCTATACCTTTGGAAGCCAAACAGGTTTAAAATTGTTGAATCAGATTGTCATTGTTTCAATGAAAGTAGAATTTAAAAAGTTCCCTTGGAGCTCACAATGGAAAGCACAGCAGAGTACTTATAAACCAGATAGAAATAGAGCATACCTTGCCCTTTTGTATCTTGTTATTTGGCTGTAGTTACCCATCAATATGAAGAGCAAACAGCGGCTTGGGCAAAGAAATAAGATAAGAACAAAGCAAGACTCCACAATTAATTTGATGCTTTGATGTACAGAACAGGTTACTGACAAAGCTTTAAAACTGTTTATGCTTAATATACATGAAATTTAGTGATAACTTAGATGGTGATGTATCCATTGCAAGGGACAGACAAGTCTTCCTGTTAAGCAGTGGCACGTGATGAATTCTTTATTTTTTTAACTGCTTTTAACCATTTTTTTACTTTCTTGGAAATAAATATGAAGGTAATACAGCAGAATCCTTTAGTAGGACAAATAGACCACTATGTAGCATATTTCATGCTTTCTGTGCATAAATGTACACTCTAGGCAGGAAGCTTAATCTAAGTAATTATGTTTTCCATGGTTTAATCTTCAATTTTAATGTAACAGAGAAGTTTGTCTCTGTGGTGGGAAGAACCTTCCAGATCATACAGGTTTCAAATGGAAACTTCTTTTTGGTAATTTCTTCCCACTCTTGTCCTAGGATATGGTTCACCATATGGTCTCCATGACATCTTAAACTTATTCTTAGTTGTTTCAGTCAGAATTCCTTGTAGAAAATCTCTGTGAGCATCACTGAAAGGATATTTTCTGTGAGTAAATTCAACAGATCTATCTGCCAATCAATCAGCCAAAGCAAAATCCAGTGAATATGACAACTGGTCATATGGTGTGGGGTTAGGAAGGGTTCACATTACCCCTCACAATGAAGAATGAGTTTTCTCTTTAAAAAAATAAAAGAAAATGCAGGGCCCTTTTTATTGATGGTATTTGCTATCTTTCTGTACTTTCCTTTAGTCCTTACCATTTTCTAACCTTCATACACTCATGTGGTGTTTTCTCTAAAAGCCCTCAAAGGAATGAAGAAATTACAGACAGAAAGTCCTGCTTACCTTATTTGTAAGCTAAACCTGTACACCTTAATAATTTTTCTAGTATTTTTTCCCTCTTCCTGTCTAATTGTTTTTAAAATACTTAAGCTACCTCACAAAATTTCCCTGTCTATTCTTTTAAACATTTCTTCTATACTTTCTCTCCTGGCCCAATTTCATCCATCATTGACATGATATCCTTTACTACTCAAAGGGGGTTTTGTTTTCAGTTAGTATCCTCATTCCAATAGCTTTGATACTTCAGCTTTCCTTGTTTCTGCCAGACTTAATAACATGCATAATGTGGACTAAAGTTTTTCTTTTCTGAAAATGCAACAGAAGTTTAAAATGTGAAGGGAAATGCAGAAATAAGTGGAATGATATAAGCCTCTACCATAAAAGAAGGCCTGTGAAAGGCTACACTGTTCTCTTCAGAGATCATCACGTACCAGAAAATGTAGAGAACTGAGCAGCTTCGCTTACCTGACAAATGTATTCCAGCATAGGGCTACTCGAGGCAGCACAATAAAATTAGAATAATAAAACTGTTAAAAATGAAATGCACATCTATTTCTCATTTACAGTCAGTTCACTACTGGCAGATGCTGAAATCTCAAGAGAGTTTCACAGATCCACAGGACACCTCAGCAGTGCTTAGTTTTCTGTTTGAATCTGATTTCGCTGAAAGGCACAGCTAGACAAATAGCCCCCGACTGGCTATCTGTATGAAAAGAATCAAAGACTGAAAGTTGTCCTTATTTTTAAACCAAATTGAAATCTATGCTCATCCAGCTCAAAATTGAACTTTTAGAAAAACATCTTAAAGTCTCAAGGGAGATCTAATAATCTACTCAGAAGTTAAAAAACTGGGTGGGTGTCAAGCACTGGCATCATGCAGAGAGGGAAGAACAAAACCACTGCAAAAAGGGTGTTGAGTTTAAATAGGTGAGTGTATAATGGGAGGAAAAAAATTTCATCACTTATGGGGAATCCAAATTGTGAGGCAAGCTATGAAGGGGACATTTGAAGTCCTGCATAGGGTGACCTGTAACTGAGGACTAAACCAAACGATGATAATTTACCTATTGTTTATTTTTTGGTAGAGTCTGTGATTTTTGTGAGGTGTGTAAACCTGGAACAAATATGTAAAAAGCTGTGATCTCTGTTCTGGAGTACTCATTGCCTTAAGAGAGAACAATTAAATTGGCCAAAAGGAGAAAACTGCAAGATATTGCAATGCAACCAGGCAAATGAATGGGGAACAATTGGGTTCTAGTCACAGAGATTAGAACCACAACACAGTGGTTCTATTCAGTGAAGTATTTATTGACCAATAAGTTGTTTGTTGAGGGAGAAAAAAAACTTATCAAACCAAAAAACCAACAACACCTGTAAGTGAGTGGAAACCTAAACCTGTATGACAGTTACCATTTAAAAAGTGTGCAGTAAAAGAATCTTACAAAATTATTAAAAGATTTTATTTTAAGTTGAGTTTTTTTAGCTAAATTCTCAGATTTTTTTGTGACAACAATAAAGCCACCAGGAACAGGAGTCCTTAAAGGCCCTTCCTCTCTGAAGCCATAGTCAGAGGCCATGTCAGGAATTCTGTCAGTTCAAATCCTTCAAAAATTGATCTGATGTAGACAGGCTGTGCTACAGATGAGCTCCTCTTTCTGAGTGTCCCCTTAAAGACTGGAATATTGAATTTGTTGTGAAAGAGTTGTCTCACTTCTCTGCTTTCAGAGTTTTCAGCATGTGTAAATAAATAAATGCATATTCATTGCAGCAAGCCCTGGAAATCAGCTCTCCTCTAATATCCAAACTATAAAGCTCTTTTTCTTAGGCCTGAAGTGATTTCTCTTGCATTGAATTAGAGTAAAAAAATCAATTAATTTTGTCCTCTAATCAAGACTAATTTATGGATTAGTAAAATCAGATTTGATGCAACTCAAACATTTGCAAGATTATTCACTGGAAAAAAAAAACAAAAAACACCCTTCCAGCCCTAATTAAGTAGCAGACTACAAGATGGCATAGTTTCCAGGCATGTGAAGGGAATTTTTTTACTCAGATCTGCTTCTAAATCTAAACTCTTTTATTGGCTTCTGGCAAATAAGCTGGTGTATGCAAGAGTGAATAGCACAAACACCATGTAATACTAGTGGAGCTCATAAGAGTTTAATGTAACTCCAGTGTTTCTGAGGATGGTAAATGTTTGCTCAAACACAAATGTAAGGGGGAAAACAAATAGAGTTAAATATCGTGCCTGTGTTCGAGATCTAAATACAAATTCAATATTGTTCTTGTACCTGTGCCCCTGAACAACACCAAAATCCAGAAAAAAAGCAATGGTTATTGCATCTAAGGATTAAAAAATTGTCAGGTAGTTAAAAAAAAATGCTAATTGCCCATTCTGTTCAAAAGACTGAACTAAGCCTCAAGCTGACCTCAAGATTTACAAGCTGAAGGAAACAGTTTAGTCACCACGACCAACAAATTACCCAAATCTCATTCATAAAGAATGACAAGAGCCATGTTTCCTGAAGCAAACCACCCTGCAGATATTTCACCACAGTGCCTGTCATTGCCCTAATCACATCTCCTGGAACTGCTTCTGGTAACTTAGACATGGCCCTGACTTACATCAAATCAATTCTAAATAAATCAAATGTTAGCTGCTGAATTTTCTGGAAAGTTTGGGATTAAAATAAATTTCTCATTCTTTGTCTAGCTGGAAAAAAAATTTGGAGTTTCTCTCCTCATAGCATTGAGTGTGTTCAGATATTGGCTGCTGGTAAGGACAAGCTGTAACTAAGTAATAACATTTTTCTGCTTGGCCTTGTGCCTGTGTGTAGAGCATATTTCACTGTTCAGTAGCCTGTTGAACTAGGCAAGAAGGGGAAGGGAAGGTCTCATTTCCATATTTTCTGCACATGCTTGGCCCACAACCCTTTAGAGCAATTGCATAGTTAGAAAATAGGATGATATGGAAGGGATTATTTTTTTCTTTAATATACAGTCCTCCTTCAAATATGTTTTGTTCTAAATAGCTATGTGAGTGTTAAAGTAACAACTTCTCATTCCTCATAGGTTGCCTAGAGTAAATAAGTAAAAAAAAAAAAAAAAGCCTTGCAAAATATCTAATTTGTGCCTAGGATGATAACTTATTTATAATGCATTTCTCCTCTCCCCATCGAGGCCCTCTCAGAATTATACAAAGAATTATAAACCATATTAGAAACGTCATTAAATATATGCCATAACAGACAAACAAAATCGTGAAACCAGACCTGAGTCACACTGCTAAAGGGTGTTGCAAAGTGTTTCAGGTTGCAGCTGGTTGCAGGCTTGAAAACCATTTTTCAAGCCCAACTTTCCACCCATTTTTTTTTCTAGATTAAAATATCGCCATTTTTATTAGATGGCCTCTGTTTAATTCACTGATCAAAGTGTACACACTGTTCTGCTTCAGCTGGTTTCATTGAACTTAGAAACTCAAGATTCAAGCAGCAGGTGCCATTATACCACTGACCACTTAGCTTTACAATTTCTTCTCTTTTTTATCTTAAGAGCAACAAGCGGTCATTGCTGCAAATATGGTACTGCCTCCTCTGTTTCGCTTCGGATTTTTATTTCTATATTATTGACAAAAGGTGCTGGGTGGGAAGGTGGGAAGAGAACAGTTTTGTGCTGAACTCTTGAAGCAGAGACATTGCTGGCATGTGGATGCACGAAGGGTCAGATTTCAAAGGACTTTCCTCAGGGTGAAACTACAGGATAACCCTTTGTCCTTTAGTCATCTTTTTTGTGTGTGTGTGCCTGGACTGCCAAATCAGAGATCTCTTCCAAGAGCCTAACAGCCATATCAGTTCAGAGGGAAAGGATTCACTGCTTTTTTGTTGGGCAGGTGCTCGGCCCTAGGGAACTGGATCAAAGCCCACCAGCCCTTCTGAACAATACCCAATTGACTGTGGTGCTGTTTGGAGACATTTCTGCTCCTTAGGCAGAGATGACCCTTCTTGCACCCCTGGTAACTAAAAGGTCTCCGCCAATGTTTCCAGTTTTCCTCAGAAGACAAAAAATATGCTTTGGTTGGTCATGGGCAAAGTGCAAGTGCTGACACACAAATAAGGGTGAGCACGTCTGTTCCTTTCCTTGTTAAAGCAGAACCGCAGCAAATCAGCCAAATTTGAACCAATCTGGGCAACTTGTGTCCATGTGAAATTCTCTCTGTGTAAAACTGTGGCATCATTAAGGCTGGAAATGACCTCTGAGATCATTGAGTCCAAACTTTAATGATTAATGTCGCAATTGTGAAATGTGAAAAGGTAGATTTTTTTTTCCTATTTCTCAAAATAAGTCCTTAAAAGATTATCTTTTGGCTTTCAAATATTAAAAGAGACACTGCATACTTCCTGTCCTTTTCTCTCAGAAGAGAGAAAATGTTCTGTTAAGAGTCAGTTTTGATCAACCAGGTTACATCAGAATTTCATTCTCTTTCAAAGAAAGGTGTTTTTACCATCTTTATTATCTGGTTTTCTTTTTCTGCATTATCACTGCTGCCACACTGTGTTTTCCTCTTTTATCATTTTTATGATGAGAGCTCCATCACAAAATCTATACCAGGCTACAGCCATCCTGGTTTCAGCCAGAATTAGTTGAGAATGTAGCTTATGCTGAGTTCTCAAACGTTTTCTCATCAGAAATGTCTGTTTCACTGACTTGGAGCCTTTCTGGGGAAGGTGTTAATTTTCTCACCAAAATTCGCATAATGAAATCCTAAAAATACGCAACCCATGTTTTCAATTTCAAAAATGGTTTTGTTTAAAAAGTATTTTGATTGTGTTATGAGAGAAAACAGAAGAGCTGATTTGGGAATAAATTATCTGAAATGAGCCCTTTGTGAATGGGAAATTTCAAGCTTTTGTGTTCTTGCTCGGAATAAATGAAGTTTTCAAGTGGCTGTTAAATGTTCACATGGCTCAGAAATTTTCTATTTCAGGTAAGAAAGAGCAGCAAGAGATCTGTAATTTGCTTCATATTTGGGGAAATTACAAAAGTTCAAATTCAAAAAGGCATTTGAAGATCAGGTTTGGGGTTTTTTTTCCCCTTGTGTGGAACTGTAACAGTCAATCCAATTAAGTCATCTGTGGTGTGTGTCTTGTTACAATAAAGCAAACTAATTGATTTTTTTTTCCTGTTCCATTTTGAGAGAAAATCAGTTTTTCTAACATCTTCTATCAGTGAGAGCTCAGGAGAGTTGCAGAGGTCTTAATGATACCTATTTGTTTTGCCCTAGTTTTCCAGATCAAGATATTCGTGGGGCAGCAGTCCAACAAATAGAAAATGTGTCCAGTGATGAATTATTAGAATACCTCCCACAGCTGGTTCAGGTAAGGAGGAAATTGATAGCCAGGGAAGTTTTTAGTCCAGATCAATAACTTCATTAAATACTTTTGATGTTTTCAGATTCGTTAAGATATTGTAAGGGGAACAAATAGTCTTGTCAACTAATAAGTCTTGTCAACTAGTGCAACGATTGGATTAAAAACAGGGCTGAGGGAGAGACTATTTCCAGCTTTGGAGAGTGGAATTGTTTGGGCATTCTGATTGAGTTTACATATATAGCACATGAAGATATTTTAAGTAACAAAGAAAAGTAAAAAGTGCATCTATAGAAGAGAAATTCTGCTCAGGTGACAAGGGCTTCATTGCAGCCAAGGAAGGAGTTGCCACAAATCACTGGGGTTTTAATACCACATACACTGAGAAAAGCTCTGTCAGCACAGAGTGAAGTGGATATTTGGGTGTGGAATTGTCTCTTTAGAGATGTACATTGCATTTCACTGGAAATTAATGTTTTGCAAGTTATGGTATCACTGCTTCCAAAGCACTTGGTGATTGAATATGTCCTGAATATATGTCCTGTCCTGTGTTGGGGCTGAGCAGGAACTTTTGAAAGCTTTATCCGCTCACTTCATAACTCTGTGCATATGGATGACCCAGTATTCACACTGCAGAGTTTCTTTCTGTGTTTGTGATATCTGCTTATCTAGATAGATATCTCTATATGCATTTATGAATATATTCATGTAATCCACTACTGTGAGGCAGCAGAACCTTCACAGCTTTACAGCGTTCACCAACTGCTGTGACCTTTCACCTCCCACAGCTTGTGTTCTAAAATAAGTTTATTTTCCAAACCAGATAATCAGATAAGAAAATTAAATATAGAAGTGATAGTTTTAAGTAGGGGAAGACAAGCTGCATATTTACATACATGTTAACACAAAATCAGGATGGTGTCTGTCTGTCTTACAGGTGGTGGCAGATCCTTGTGAACTGAAGTTTCTCTGCTCAGTGCATTGCCAGAGCAAACTCCATGTGTCTGATTTGTACAAACTAAGCACTAAGCACTGGGTCCTTTCTGCTTAGTTTTGTTATAAAGGAAAGACACCAAAGCCAAATAAAATTGATTTTTATTATATTTTTTTTTCTATTAAGGTGCTCAAATTTGAGTGGAGTATTGAAAGCCCTCTGGTGAAACTCCTCCTGAATCGTTCTCTTCAGAGCATCCAAGTAGCCCATCAGCTCTACTGGTAAGACCATTTGCCATTTGTGGCATTTTCTGTCACAGTGAAAATTATCCATGATTCCATTGGTGATAAACCCTCTTTTGGTTTAAAATCAACAGAAAAAACTAAATTTTGCTCCTTCCCTGTCAGCACTGGGTATCGGTAACTGGTATCAAGACACACTTTTCTCTCTCTTCATCCTGCCCCTTGGGCAGGAGGAAGAGGAAGAAGTTCTGCTCCCTTAAGTAAGATTCCATTTGGTTTTTCAGCATTTTTTGTTTGTTTGTTTGAGCCAAAAATTACAAGCATTGGTTCACTTTCAAAGGAGTGTTTTCCCTGACCTCTCCTGAAGTTGTCAGAATTCCCATGTGTGTCATAATGTATGTCTTACCCATTTTTATATCACTCTGACTTGTGATGGTAGAATTTCCAACAGTTCCTTTTCATGATTATGGAGATATACCAGGCCTGGCAGAAATTGCTATTCACCATTCTTGCAATATAAGGGGTCCTCTTATATTGTTGAATTGTTGAATTATTCTGGTTGCTGTGCTGTTACCTCAAGGCTCTCTGAGAAAGAATGTGGCTTTCTGATGTCTCAACATCTGCCCTGTGATCTGAAAATCAAACTCTTGTGGGTTTTCTTTTTTTTTTGTTTTCTCCCATCTTTAGCAATGATGGATGAACTGAGTTTTCATTTACAGTTCAACTGGTTCAGATCCCTTAAACCAAAGCTTTCCTCCCTGCAAAGGAAAAAAAACAATTTGAAGTGTAGTCATTTGGTTGATGAAGTGTGGGGTCGGGAAGAGCATAAATAATACTTTCATACCTGCATGGTCTCTGGAAATGATAGCGGGGATAAAATTAATAGAATTATTAATGTGTTTGTTTTACTGAAATGAGTAGGCTAATGTGCTTAATTAGCATGTCTTTCAATAAAGAGGAACCACATTTAGGGAACCATTTTTCGACAGTGCCTGAAATATACCTGAGAAAATTTCTACTAATATTAAACTTAGTTACGCTGCATATAAAATATCCAGTCTGGAGTTTTAAATATGCCCTAAGAGCTTGTAGTTTTCCTGTAAAATTATAAATTATATCTAGGGGTCAATGGACAGGGGAACATCATTAGTTTGTCTGTGTTTTCTTTAACTCCTCTCTTCTTCTCAGAAGAAAAATGACTGTCTGCAGTCTTCTTCCTCTTTACTTTCCAGTGTGCATCCTTATTTTCCCTCAGATTTTGCTCAAGCTGTCTAATAATTTAATCTTGGGTAATACAGGGCAGTTATTCTGTCCTGAATATGTATGGTTATCTGGCACAGTGCAATGTATAGTGGCAAAATAAATTTATTTTACATACAGCTTAATGTATAGGGTAATTACATCCTCATCTAGTAGGTTATTTCTCAAGGCTCACTGTATCCTCTGCCTTTCAGCTGGTAGTAGCCCTGTTCATGCTGGGCGCTTCTTTTATTTAAGTGTTTAGTTCATTTGTTTCAAGCCAAACTGAGAGCATAAATGCATAAATGTGGCAAAAGTCTCCTAAAATTTGGTGCTTGTATTAATCATCTACACTTAGGGTTTTTTTGGTTAATCTGCTGCACCATGTTCTTCAGTAGTAAACTGTTTTCTACCTAACATTCCGATTTATGTAATTACTCATATTCCTGCTCCTGTATTTTAAAAGGCAGTTTCCCAAGCCACAAACTCTGCTTACTACGTTTTGTGGCTTTTATTAATAAAGTATTAAATAATTAATAAAATATTTCCTTTCCAAATTGAATTTCAGTCATTATAAAAGTAAGGGAAAGGAGAGGTTTTCTTCCATTTATTTCTAAAGAGACTTTTAAGAGAAGTTCAATGATTTACTAATGTGGGGAGCACATGTGTGCATGTACACTCAGATAACTTCTTTTAAGAAATGTGATTAGGTTACATTTTAATCTCAAGTATCACCTTCTGTTTCATTACCAAATCAGCTATCAAGAAGCAAGAGCTGGTAAAAAAAACAAACTTTAGTAATAAGGGGGGTTTTTTTGTTTTTAATTGTAATTAAATTTAATTTTAATAAACGATATTATAATTAAAATACTGTTAAATAATACAGCAATGTGCAACACTGTACCTGCCCAAAATAAAACTTGGAAAAGAAGGCTAATGCAATATAGGAAACTGGTGAAATGGTTTCAGAGCCACATGAGAAAATTCAACTGATTTGACTTTGCATGTTTTACAATACTACTGTAAATTTAGAGATTACTAGAAAGGGTTGTGACTTTCAACACTATAACTTATTTTAACAACAAATACTATTGATAGTAAGATGTCAGTTATTGCAAATTGGCTCAATTTCCCTGCAGGTCAGAGATAAGCAGCTACCCAACAATGATGTACCGTCTCATCACATTTTTAATATTAATGTCAGATAGCAAATCGTTCATTTCTTTTCATCGAGCAGTGAGAAGTTTGTCTGAAGATTCTATGTAAAAATTATGAGTCAGTATCTAGCAAAGGTGGACAGAACAGAGAGAATAATCATTCTTGGGACATATCTTCAGCTGTTGTCAGTCAGGATAGCTTCAGTCTATTCTTTGTTTGTATCTGTTTGCAGATTTGTTCCAATAATTCTGCTATTGAGGATGAGAAGGAACTTACACCCTGCTTGACTGTTTGCATTATTTCTTATCATTTGTGTCTTTTCCCTTCTCTAAATTCTTGAGGAATCTGGACCATCTGCATCCATCAGTGTTTTGCCTCCTCTTTGCTATTTCTGAATGCCCTCCACTTCCCAAGGAGACTAAAATTTGCCCATGCATACTGTGCCAGCACAGGACTCGTGTACCACTTAAATCCCATTTCAGTCTTATTTCAGGACTTTCTAATGTCCATGAGACATGGAGAATTGCCCCACTACCTTCCAGACATTCTCTCTGAACTCCCATCAGAATTTCTGTGAGGCAAGAAAGCTGGAGCAAGTTTCCCCATTCCTGGAGCCATGGTGAGAGGTTCTTAAACTGGTTTTAGCAAAGCACAAAAAGTTGCTGGAGAGGAAAAAAACCTGCTGAGCTCTTTTGGGCCCTTCTGCTGGCTGAAAGCCCCTGTTCATCTACTTGCTTCTTGATGTTTCACACACAGGTGGGTTTTTGTCAGCTTTTGTGCTGGAGTTTTAATCCACCTGGCTTCCTGCCCGCCGGTTTCCCTCTTGCTTGAGCGTTTTTTGGCTTTTAGCTGCTGTCACCTGTGGCAGCTGCAGTGCAGAACAGGAACAGCTGGCTGGGCAGCAGGTGGCCAGGAGAATGTTTCACAGATGGTTGCCTTCCACAGGAAGATTGAATAACAGGGGAAAACTCGGTGTCCTCCAGGATCTGTGGCAGCTGCTTGGAGGTGGTGCTGAGGTTCCATCGTCGTGGAGGAGTGGGAGTGTTTGTAAATTCTGCTGCAGCACGAGAATCTGGCTTGCATAGCTTAAGAAAAGAAGAAGTCAAGGTGAAAACCTTGCTGAAGGCAAAATGTCCTTTTGTAATTTGTCTTCTTTGTCACTTAAACTTTTGAGAACTTTCCCAGTTTTTGGGTTTTTTCTGAGCTCCAGGTTGACTGACAAGAGAAAAGAGAATAGTCTTCCATCTTTTCCAAGTTCACACCTTGCAGAAAAGTAAGAATGAAAGATTAAAAAGGGACTTGGTGGAATCCAGGACACTGGAAACAATGTGAATCAGACTATTGATTTCATGGCTAGAACTCTTTTTTTTCCCCTATATATACAGAAAAAGAACTATAAGAAGCAAAAAGAACATAGCAATGTATAAAAGTTTTAAAATACTCCAGTTACATTTTCTGCTCTTGGGAGGTTTGTACCTCAACACCTTCTTCTCCAAAATCATTACCACTGTTTCATTCAGAACTCCAGCACTGGAACAATTGCTTCATATTTTCCAAAAGGAAATATATTTTTAGCTGTCAAAACTGATCTATGTTAACCATAATTCACTTAAAGAGTTCAAAAGAAGGAAGAAATCAAGTGGATACTCATTTGTCCAACACTCTAAATTATCTGAACATTAAACAGATGACCATCCTCCAGATCTTTTTCTTCCTGCATTATCGTATCTTTCTCCGACAGTCAGAAGTTATCAAGTCTTCTAATTATTAAATGAACTTCCTAAATAGCTGTGCAGAGCAGGCTGAAAACCCCAGCCCATTAAAATGACATGAACGTAAACACAAAAGATGCCTGTTCTTGTTTTCTAATTAATTTGGTCCTTCTTACAGAGCAGAATTAAAAAAAAAAAAAAAAAAAAAAAAAAAAAAAAAAAAACCAAAAAAAAACAACAAACACATTTGTTCATGTGTTTAACTTTAAACCTGTATAGGAGTAGCCAGACCATGCTTGATTCAACTAAGTGGTGATTGTGAATTTCGGGGCAATTCAGAGTACTTGATGTGCTCATTATGTTTTGGACTGCAGAGAACCTCAACCATAGATCACTTTGGGATTCCAGCTCTGAAAGCATAATTCTTGTTTTTGTAAGGCAAATAATTTGGAGAACTTTTTTTTTTTCTCTAGTTCCTTATGGGTCTAGTAAATAACCCCATTACAACATTATTTGTGTGAGATAATGATTCAGCCAACTTCTATGCTAAGTGCTTCATTATTAGCTGTGTGGGCCTTGGGTTATTGCCTTGTACAACAGACAGATAATTATTTTGCTTCCTAATTTACAAACTTCCCATTTTCTCAGACTCCAGTTTTAGAAAAAAGATGATGTCAAATGAAATAAAAAGATTGTTTTGAAGAAGTAACAACTGCTGGGTTTGACCTTCAGTAGTTACAGACTTAATGAGAAAACTGTATATTTAAATAAACAAAGCTATATCTTACATTTATTTAAACACATTTGGATTTTAAGGAAAAAAACCCAGTATTTTAGAGTAACTTTTTGCTGTCTCTAAAGACAAAGGAGTGAACTGGCTTTGACCTCTGCTGGAATTGATAAAAGGTGGTACTAGCTGGAGGACTATGGGACTGTGCGGCAAGACCACATTTTAAACTTTCAAAATTCAAACAAAAATGAAAATGAAAATAAATTCAAAGAATTAAAAAATTAAATTGGAATCACGACTGGGAAAGGTTAACAAAGAGTCTAAGTATGGCATTTTAACATTTACAATATAAAGAGTGAGTTAGTTTTCCCACACCATTAAAAATTACAGCTTTTTAAAAAAGAAATCTGTGTAAAAATTAATAAAACACAAAGATATGCCTTTTTTATAATTTAGTGAATATGAGCAAATCTGGTGAGTCACTGACAAAGGACGTAAATAACATAGTTCAGTGTATGTCTGGTTTTAATTATTTTAATGATTCTTAGTAGAGTGAACGTGTTCCTGAATGTCAAGAAATCTAGGAATTTTGGGTGTTTTTCCAAATCCTGTGCAAGCACGGAAGGGAAGAGGTGAGGTACCCTGGTGATCATATATCAGTGTGAACATGGAGTGAAGCACCATTAATTTTATTGGTGCAGGCAAATATTCAGCTGCACTAAATAAGTTACTGATCACAGAGATAACTCTGTGTGTCCCACCTTTGGAACAAAGGAAATTCCATGCCAAAAGTCATATTCAAGGAGGATTAATGTTGTCAACTGAAGCATGAAAAGTTTGTAAATGCCAGTTATTAGTGCATGTTACTGTAATGAAAAAACACACCACTCTGTGTGTGCACAAGTGAACCTACTTAGAATGGCAAAGATCAGCTGGAAAAGGGGACAGAGTTTTGAAAAACTTTCATTCTTTCAGCTGCTTCATGATTTATAAGGTAGCTCTAAGGAAAAAGTTTTTCACTACATTGTTTTTCCAAACACAGCTTGTCTGATTTATTTTGCATTTGGCTCCTTTTAGAGTTTAAAATTCTGGAGCTGACAAATCTGGTTTTTCAGCTGTGCCAGAAAACCCCCCACGAGCTTCAAGCTATATCTGTCCTAACCCCTCCAATAATGTATCTGAACATGAAAGATGGGTTTGCCTTTTGGTTTGCCTTCCTTGTGGGAAGGATTGCACAGAGCCTCGTGGTGGTCTCTTGTCTCTGATGCTGGGATGTGATGGGCTGCAGTGGCTCCCCCTGTGCAGCTGAGCAGTTCTGGGTGAGCAGGGAGGGATTCAGAGCAGGGTTCTGTGCAGGTGTCACACACAGCTTTCATCTGAACCTTTCTTCTTTTTTTTTTTTTATTAAAAATGTTTTATTGTTGCTTCTTTCAATAACAAAACAGGGAGCCAAAAATCTTTCCTGATGGATACCTCTTGTAATCTTTGCTTGTCCCAGAGGGACATTTGGGAATGTAAGCCAGAGTAGTAATAAGTGAGGAAAATTTTTGAGAAAATGTTCATCTACCTCTGTCGCTTCACATGGGTAATTTTCAGTCATGAATCTAAAGAGTGTGGAATTATTTTGATTTTTATATATATACATATTGTGAAAAAGCTACTAGAAAAAGATGCCTGAATCTAGAAGTAGTTTCTTTACACAGAAATTTTCTTTAGGCTAGGCTGATACTGAGTGGCCAACTTCAATAACCTGAGATACCCAAATCACAAATAACATAGCTGCAATTTAAGGATGATGCAAATTTCCCAAAGCAGGTTGTAATGATTTTGGACACAAAGCCTCAGTCGGAAAGCAACCAGAATGGAGAGACTCTCCTGTGGCTCTCCTTGTGTTTCACTGGTGAAACGCTGCCTCTGCAGCCCAGAGCGATCCTGCAGCCCAGAGGGCTCTTCCAGTGGGCTGCTGCTGTGCTGCAGCCTGCTGCTGCTCCCCATTCTCAGTGCTCAGGTGAAATACTGGGAGAGGGTGCCTCACTGCAAGTTTTTCAGACCTAAAAAATATGAAAAACTTCTGGTATCAAAAAAATATAATTATTTCGTTGCATTTCATGGTTTTGCTTTCAGGTTTTGCATTTTGTGAATATTTGGGGGGGAAAATTAGATTAGTTTCCTGTGTATGAAACTTCTGTTTTGCTAGAAATGGCAATTATTGTGCTCAAAATGAGTCTGCAGATGTTTCAAAATTGCATCACATTAAGCAAAACACTTTATAAATCTTGCTCTGTTATAGGTCTTTTTCCCTTTACAGCTTAGCAAGATTTTGTGTTTTAACTATAGTTGTTTTAACCAATCTTCTGACAAAATTTTTCATTAGCTACTTCAGAGAGTTGTTTTCAATCCATTTTTCTTGGAACACAAAGTTTTCGCCCCATGACCTGAATAAATACAGTTCAGGCCCTGATTTCCTTGGACTGATATGTTTGGAGTACTCATTGATAATTTGGCCATCGATCACAGCCTGGTCTGACAGGCTGGAGTTTTGTAAATCATTCCTGTTTCTGGAGACTGTCAGTGAACACTTTAAGGAAAAGTATGAATAAACAGAGAGGCTTCAAGTGGATGCAGGACATCCAGTATAATGAGTTATTGGTTGGCTTAATGTTGCTGTCAGTTGGGTGTTTTCTGTGGTTAATATTTCTAGGGTTAGTCATCACTCTCCACCAGCATGAAAACTGGGCCTTGGACCTTCGCCTAAATAACTGAAACATTAGAAGAAATAGAATCATGAACCAGACATTGCTAAATATGTTACATCAGTGCATGATTTAGCAGAAAATTACTTTATAATTTTTCTTCAATTTGGGGTATTTTTCTTAGAAAATAATTCCCTAATGTAAACCCCAATATAATTATTAACACATTTTAAAATAAGTAATAAATAAATAAACAAACTAGAATAAAAAAATAACATTTCTGGGCAGGACAGGCTAAGGATTGATAAAAGATCCTGTCAGGATAACAGTGCAGAATTAGCATAATTCAGTATTTTTAGGTGTTTGCAGATGATGGCCATTTCATGATTAAACTCGTAAAGCCCTTGCTGTTTGAAAATATTTCCTTAAATATTAATTGCTTTTAGAATGCTCACCCATACTCAATGGTGTATCAGTCTATAATCAGAATGATGTAATTTGGATGGCGACCAAATTAAAAACCATTTGAGAGAGGAAAGAAGAGAGAAAGAGCTGTCAGATGAGTTGTCTTTGTGCGGCTCTTTTGCTTGAACAATGTTGCTGTGATGTTGTAATAACCTCATTTTAGGCAACAGGATTATTCAAGGGACAATTATCTCACATGGTCTCCCTCAGAGTTCTCTTGGCTAAGAGCCCACCTGGCTGGAAGTGATGCATGTTGGACCCTTGAATTAAACAGTGGAAAGTGACCAGTGAATCTAAAAGAATTAAGATTCCTTCCAAATCTAAAGCCTGTAAAATTCTTCCCAATGGGTCATACAAGCCATAGATATCTCTGTCAAAAGACAGCTGAATTGTCCTTTAGCTTTCTCCGTGGTGTCTGTCAAATACACAGAGTCCTGTTTGGTAAAGTTCAGCCCATTATTATTTGTTTCAGAAAGAAAATCAGGCTACAAAGAACTGAATTTTGTCTCCAAAAGGTCTTTATTCCTGTGTAAAGGCATTCAGAGATATGTTATCACAATATTGTATCAGTGGTGAGTGGCTGACAGAGCAATCTAAAGTAGCAAGGAATTTTTCACTGACTTTTTAAAAAATGTTCATCAGAATCAAAGCTTTTCAGAGAAACATGGAGCTTAGGTGGAAAAATTCAGATGGCATGTCAAAAAGTCTTAATTCTTCTGCATGTCACTGGAGATGGAAAAGCAGAGGTTTGTGGCTGAGGTAACCCAGTGAGTGCCACACTGAGAGGTTTTTTGAACAATTTTCCTTCCCCTCTCCATTGTTGTAAATCATCCCATCCCTTCTAAAGCAAGTCACCAGCGTGCTTCCAACTCAACTTAGAGCAGGGCAAATGCATCCTGTAAGACAATACCAATAATCCAAATTATTGGGTTAAAAGTATCAATAATATAGGTGCCATCTCGTTTTTAGATAGTTTATCCTTAAATAACCTTGGAAAGAGTTACAGATGCCTCCATTTTCTACCCTGCTAGTTAGAGCTCATGACTTGAGAGATTGTAATATATAGATAAGGATTAATAAACACTCAGTCCAAACATGAAAACTACGTCCCGTTTATTAATCTCGGCTCTAACAGGAAGAAAAGAAGATAAAAAACCCACAGGAGTCCATTGGAGTTGTTCAGTCCTAACACAATAACAGGTTCTCTTACTTCTTAGCTGGAAAACATACCTTTCTTAGGCACAGTAATTTTTAAAATACCATTGGTATCTCACCTCTGCAGTGGGTTGCCTGGCTGCTGTTCACTGCTGGCTGTTACTTGAGGGAAAACCTTGTGTTAAGGAAAAAAAAATTTAAAAGTTTTAAAAAAATGTGCTATGAAGTGGAACGTGGGTTTTAAGTGGGATAAACGGCCAGCAGCATACATATGGGAAATTATTTGTTTGTAAATTTGATCAAAGCCTCAGTGTTGGAGTAGCTATTGTTTGTCATTTGTCTGTCCTTCAAAGAGCTAGTAAAAATTACCTCCACTGAAAATTTTAAACGGTGAATACAAATTTGTTCATATTCATTCCTTATTTATTTTTCTACTCAGTTTGTTGTTTTTTTTTTCTGGATCAGGATTTGGTGGGCAGTAGAAAAATGACATTTTGGCTGAGTGTTTGCTGGCTCAAAAGTGGTTGCAAACTGTGACAGCAAAGCACAGTGGAGCAGCTCTAGTGTGGTGCAGGTTGTGTTGTGTGAATAAACAGATTTGGAAATAAAGCCAGTATCTTCTGTCAGTATTAGAGGTAGTATAGGTATTATTATAATATAACATGCTAACAAAATTTATTAAGTGTTTACTTGAATAGAGACACAGTGGCACCTACACAGGTGGATGATCCTTTCAAATCATCACCCTCCCACTTTCACAAAATGAGATTTCTTCTCTTATCTAGTAAGTGGTTTGTAGAGTTCAAATCCTTAGAAATAAAGGGTGACTCTTAAGTATTTCAGTGTAAACAGCAAAGCTACCTTCAACATATCTCTCAATAAAATCCTGTTTTATGCTTCTTACACTTGATTTTTCTAGCTTGTGTAGCAAGGCTTATATCCAAGTAGATTAAAAAGAATATTTTTTCTCCTTACATAAGTGCTCAGTTTTCATGTTCAGCCTCCCTCAGCAATTGTTCACAGTCTGTCATCCAGTGAAATTAAAATAACTGTTCCCCCAAGGTCTCCTTCCACTTCATTCCCAAGATGCTTCTAGATTCCCTTGGAAGTGGGTGGAGGATGTAATGTGCAAAGTAACATGATTCTGGCAGAGGAAAGGGTTGAAACTAGGAATTCCCTCCACCTGCTCTGAAAACACTTCTGTCTATTCTGCTTCAAGATCCCAAATCTTCTCCCAGAAACAGAAGCCTGAGCAGTGTTCACTGGTTTGGGAAAGGAGGAAATTGCTGCAATGTTCCCAGTACTTGCCCTGCAGTGTGGCACTGATTGAAGTGACACAAAATACACTTTAGGCAGGCAAAGGAGCAAAGAGGGATCACTGGGGGAATAAAGGAGGTTTTTTTCTTCTATTAATTTGTTTCAGTCAATCCTTTTACAATTATATAAGGAAAAATATGAAGAAAATTTGATTAAATTAGTACCTTTAAGAGAAATTACCTGATTATTCCATTCTGTCCACATCACCAGTCACATGCTTGCATTCAAATGTTCTGCAGCTAGGCAGAAAACATAAAAATCAATGATGATGTTATTTGAAAGATAGCTTTATAAAAAGCCATAAGTTACAAGTGACAGCAAATGCTCTTTAGAATAAGAAACCAGTAGTTTTCAATTAGTGCTAAATGAGAAATTATGTTATGTCAGCTGATATTAAATCGGTATAAATGTCTGGATTAGTACTAAATTATCTGATGTCTGGGAAAAATATTAATTTACTGAATTAATATTAATCAGGCTCATTAGCTTTAGTGTGGCAGCTGCCATCTTGGCTAATGAAGAAGGGATTGAACAGGGATTTCCACAGTCAAATTCATTGGCTTGGATTAACTGAAAGAACAGTCCCTCATCGTGAGTGTTGTTACACATTGTACATTTTTAACTGAAGGAAGACCTTGTTTGTACTTCAGCAAGGGAAGTGGGGTTCTGTGGAGGAAAAAAGCTCTGCCATTTGCAATAATTATCCTGTGAGCACTGGGCATGGAGAAGGTCAAACAGTAAACAAGATTTCGATGTTTCTGTAGCATTTCCTTTGTTGAGTGTGGTATTAAAAGCCAGTATTTGTTCTTCTACTTAATCTGCTCCACAATGTCATTCATTGGATGTGATGATTTCTATCAGGAGAAGCACTTAAATTTAATTAAACTTTTCTAAAAGGCACCAGTTTTTGAGCTACTCACACAGCCCTCAGTTGTCATGTATGTGCTTTCGTGGATAGGACAGCTTGTCAAAGTGGTTTGAAGCAGCCACAGTGGCAAAAATTCCTGAATTATCAGTGTTTTCCTGTGTGTGTCACTCAGAAGGACATTGCTTGGTCATGGCATGAAAATGGATTCAAAGGATGCTCCATTTTAAATCTTTTTTTGCATCAATGCAAAGCTGACAAGTGCTGTCTTCAGCCTTGCCTAGCTTCTTGCCTAGCTTTGTTATTAGGAGTTTTGAGACCAGCAATTTACAGATGATTTATACAATAATTTGCCTGGCTCACCCATGGCTGCCACCCCATGAGTACTGCTGGTAGGAAAAACATGGCACTTTACCCATATTAACTTTGGGCATGCTCAGATTTTTGGTCTGTCAGCAGAGTACACATCCTTGAAGAAATGTGGCTGATTCAGGGGTATGGAGAGG
>VWZU01006017.1:553015-570122 GCA_013397095.1 Sterrhoptilus dennistouni | reverse complement strand
GAGGAGAGGAGAGGAGAGATGGGAGCTCTGCATCTCAGTCCTCCATCCAGCTGCATCCTCATGTGGACTGAGCACAAGGACAGCACTCTGAGGGCAAGAAATATGCCAACAGCAGAGCCAGGGAGCTTCAAAGTCCCAGGAGCATCCTGTGTCAGATGGCTGATCTATATTTGTTCTGCCAATGCAGTGAGTGCCCCTGGAGAGCTTGCTCCACTCTTTACCTGACTCAGGACATATGGAGATATGACATCTGCTTGCTGCAATAATACTTCCACAAATGTGATTGTGAATCTTGGAACCAGACCTGGACTTTTTATCACAACAACTGAATCTTGATTCTGTTTTCTTATGAGAAAAAAAAGCAAACAGAAAAAAAACCCAAAAAAACCTGCCTGGGGCTGTTATTTTCTCCCATATGATTGAAAGATGCTGGCAAGATGGGTTCCCACATGGGAAGGAGGTGGCAATGTTATTAAAAAGACCTACTTGCCATGGCATTTACCTCTGGCATAAAAACATCTTAGAAACAAACACAGCATCCGGTGGAGAGCCTATGAGAAATAAATCTCTCTTCTTTTGAAAAGGAAAACAGAAGCACAGAGAAATAAAATAATCTTGCCGAGGTTACCTATCAAGTAAAATTCAGGATGGATTTTCATTCTTATATCTGCCTTAAATTCTTCTGACATGAAAATCTACGGATTTTAACCCTAAGGTTAAAATTCAGTTTGATCTGAAGAGGCTGATGTAAGATTTCCTTGGTAAAAGCTTAAGAAGCAACATCCTCTGTCTTAGGGGTTCATTAAAAGGGATTTTACTTTATTCAAAAGTTTGTTCAGATCTGCTCCCACAGCTGAACATGTCTCAGCGGAGCTGCGATGGATTTTTATACCTAGATGAACCTCTGTGTCTTCTCCCAGCAATGAAAGAGCAACAAGGTTAATTTCAGGGAGGATCTGCAAACCAAGCCAACCCAATTTCATGTAGGTCTCTGCCTCATTTTCCTACTGTGCCTGCCCTCCAGCTCTTCTGTTTTCCATGGTAACTAGGCCAGCTGTCGACTAGGAAAATACCCTTGGGCCATCTCAAAAAGAAAGATTTTCTCTTACTAATATCTTACAGTAAGCTTTCCCTGGTACATGGGCTTAACTTCATATTCCCACTTCTCTATTTACAAAGCCAATATTTGGTGGCAATAAAGCAGTGAAATGGAAGGAAAATCAGAACCAGACCAGTATTTTAAAAGGAGGAATCTAAAGTTATTTCCATCTCTGCTCCCCTCTCCTATCTTTGCAAGAGATACTATACCTTGTATAATGTGGAGGAAAAAATTAACAGAAGCCAAGGAAAGAGGAAGAAAAATAAAACAAGAGAAGAAATAAAACAAGTCTAGAAAAGGTGTGAAGATAAAATATTCTTCTTTGCCATGCAAATACTCATTCTTCTTTCCCTACCACCATCTTTCATGATCTCCTCAATTTTAATTAAATTAAAACATGGCAGCTATAACCTTATTTGAAGAAGATTGCAGAGTAGCCTTATGCATAAAGAGAGCTGTAGTGTGAAGAGATTTCTCCCTTAAAGGAGTCAGAACCATGAAAAGATGAAAAGGTGTGATTTGGACTCAAAGACTCCCCCACTGAAAAATCTGGTTTTCTCTCTCCTTGTCCCTGAAAACAAATTAGTTATTTTTAAAGTGTAAGGTCCTCATGATGCCACTTCACATGAGCCATGAAAGTTGCCTCCAGTCATCCTATTGACAAAGTCACCCAGGTAGAGGCACAGAGCTGACAGAGCACTGTGATCCCACGGGCTGATCCATGCTTCCTTTGTTGTTGTGCAGCACTGAGCTGCCTCACAGCAAACTGACACAAAAAGGAGGCTCGACACCTTGCAGAAAGCACGCTCTGTCAGGGATGAGAGGGCCACTGCAAACAGCACTTTGCAGTCCTGTGATTACACTGAGGTACCAGGATTGCTGAAACATTTACAGCAATACCTGCTGAGGCTCATTTTTCCTCCCTGTCCCTGTTAAGCACTGATCTGAACAAAGTTCCCTTTGATAGATATTAAGAAAATAAGATAAGCTGGTCTGCCAGCTACAGCAGTGACGAAAGTAAAGATCCAGAGGACAGACATGTCAGGAAATAATGTGGAATCAGTTTTTGTTGTGTCTGTACTACCCGTGCTCAAAACACAGCGTATCTACAGACAGGTTCTTCCAGAGAGGTAGAAGGGATGCTGCCTTAAAAGAAACATTAACTCCCCATGTGTTTGAAACATATCAAATCTCATACATCCTTCCGCTGCTGTTGACATCTGAGCACCTTGTCTCTAAAAAACTGAGACTTGACTTGAAAGACAACAGCTTTGAATGCAGACATTGTTAAACAAAGCAAATTCTTGTAACTGAGTGCAGAACAAATCGGAAAATTAACAGCTCTGCAGAACAAGTTATTTTGAATGTCATAATATTTGAAAAACAATGTCAGTGTCTTATCCTATTTCCCCGCCCCTCTCAACCAAACTCTTCCTTTCCCATGCCCAGAGTCATAAAAAAAGTAAGCTGAAAACCCTAGGATTATAAAGTAAAGATCTGGCTCAGAATGTATGAATAAAATCTGAAACTGCTCCTGTTATGAGTAGCCAAGGGCCTTAATGACCTTGTAGAAAGACAATTTCAGTTTTCTCCCTGAAGCTATTTCTGTGTTAGTATATTAATGTCATGGTTTAAGCCCAGAAGGCAAACAATCCCCACACGGCCACTGACTCACTGTCCCCTGTGGTGGGATGGGGCAGAGAACTAGAAAAGTGAGAAAATTCATGGACTGAGATAAAGACAGTTGAACAGGTAAAGCAGAAGCACATGAGCAACATGGAACAAGGAATTCTTTCATCACATCCCATGGGCTGGCAGGTGTTCAATCATCCCCAGGAGAGCAGGGCCCCATCACACATTGGTCACTTGGGAAGACAAACACCATCACCCCAAATTTTCCTCCTCCTTCCCCATCTTTATTTGCTGAGCAAGATCCATATGGTCTGGGACATCCCTTTGGTCACTTGGGCTCAGCTGACCCTGCTGTGTCCCTTTCCTACTTTTTGTCCATCCCCAGCCTACCCACTTGTGGGTTGGGGTGAGGAGCAGAAAAGGCCTTGGCTCTTCGAACACCGCTCAGCAATAACCGAGACATCTGAATTATCAACTGTTTCCAGCACAAATCCAAAACACAGACCCATGCCAGCTACTGGGAAGAACATGAGCTCTACCCTAGATGAAACCAACACAACTAAAAAAGTTTTAAAAACCAACCAAACAACCAACCAAAAAAGAACAATTTACCAACAAAAAAAGGTAGCTACCAAAGTACTGTGGTGTAACTCATTTAATTCTGCATTTTTGTGTATATTTGGATTGCCCAGTGCATGCAGAACCATGCAGAATTAGTTCGGTGTCTTACATTGTGTTTTAAAGTGTCATGAGGGATTTTTTTTGTTCAGCTGTGAAGCTAATGGGAACCACAGATGCTATCCAAAGCCATTTTGATAGACATAAACTACCCAAACAATAGGGAGTTGAAGAAAAACATTTTCAGTTTCTCCTCAGTGTATTGCTGTGATAACTGTGGCCTAAATTCAGAAACAGTACAAAGCTTTGCAAGTGCACTGGCTCTCATGGACTGCTTCAATCTGAATTAATTTTGCATTTTGTTTATATAGTTTGAAAGTAGAGTAGCTTAGTCACCTCCTGTATTCAATTAATTGCTGGCATATTGGACAGCATCCCAATAAAGCCATTGGGTCTGCTTATTTTAGCTGTGATTATCCCATCTAATCCCATTCACTGCCAGCTCCCAGTGCAGTTACCCACTAGGAAGGACACAACAATTTCTGTTATGCCTGGAATGAATGGCGCATTTCAGTTCCTGTGCATGAATTCACTCTGAACTCTCACAGTGACAGATTGTTGGACAATCTCAGGCTTGCTGATGCTGGTGTAAGATACTGCATTAAATTCTGACAACAATACATCATTTTGTTCTGAGGAGAAAATCTGCAGTTTTGGGAAAAAAACCTGCAGAAAGGGACATACTCAGTCACGTGAAGAAGGCACTGGCAAAGATGGAACCAGACTTTTCAAAATTACTGGTAGCCTTGAATGCCAAGTTTCTCACTGAATGGAAAATAATACTGTCCAATTGATAATGTTCATGAGGATATTAAATGCAATACCTTTGTTTAACAATGTTCTTTTTTTTTAATTTCCAAATGCAGCTTTGGGAGAGGAGATTGAATCACTCTCTTTAAAGAGGCAGTGGTGGTACTTCTTTTATTAATATTTAAAACCAGTCAAACCTAGAGTTGCAGGTCTGAGCTTAAGTCACCCTCAATGTTTAATGACACTTCAGGGTGAACTGTGTTTTTTGTGTAGCTTTGGATTGATGTTTTACTAGGGTGGGATCTTTGGTGGACCCTACTCAGAGATTCTGAAGTTATCTAAGATCAGTACTGCTGTACGTCTGTACACAGATGCATTTTGAAACTACCACTAAATTTTGTTGTGTTGGTGTTCTGCGGGAAGTCTTTGGTTTTGTTTTTTTTTGTTTGTTTGTGATAGTGTGCTAATAAATTTCTGCTTTCAGATCCTACCCAATGAAGAGCAGAATAGAAAAAATGCACTTTTCTAACAATTTATTTATTTATTACCAGCTGGAGCAGAAAGAGGCAGACACTGTTAACACTGCTTTATACCAGATGATTATTGTAGCACTTATATTGAGGTCATCATATCCATTCCACAAATTGGAGAGGACCTTATGAGGATGATTGTTTCTTGCTTAAACCTTAGACCAAGCAGCATCTGGTAGTGATAGTGGTACCTATGCACCATTATACTTTCTGATTAATTCTTGATACAGTTCATTTTCATGGGTCATTTCATTTCTGTTTCACTTTAAAGCTCTTTCTCCTCCCGACAGCACTGGTTTTATCTGAGATTCATTTTCTTAATGCAAAGTGTGTGCAGTTAACTATATTACATATCAAATAAAACATTTTTCTGCTAGGCAGCCTCAGCAGGGTTTGGCACCTTCCCTGCATAGAGTAGCATAGCCTTTGTTTTCACTGATCCGGTAAATTTTTTTTGTGAGTCAGCAGGACACGCATTCCACAGTTCAGGCATTCAGTGGGAGTGGGAGGAGCTGCCTTGATTGAATCTACTGAATTAAGCGATTTGTCTGAATTCAAATTGTGTTGTGTTGTTCAAAAAGAACTTCAAGAGGTTAGAAGATAATGGCAATGTTGTGTTTCTCAAGACTAACCTCCATAGTTTACATGTCTGCAACAATATTTTGTTGTCAAAGGGAGATCAACGTGGTTGACTTCTGTTCTATGTTATAAAAAAAAGAGCCAGAAAAACAAAAGCAAATTAATCATGTGGTACGTTAAAACAAATTTCACTTTATACAGAGTTATTTTATGTTTAAGGGTAATGCTTTGAAAAATGAGCCTATAAAAGCAGCTCTGGTTTATGAGGAGCAGCATGTGGAACTGGCTGCAGGTTTCTCATGTGAGAGGACTGCAGAGCCAAAAATGGAGAGGTGCTTCAAGCAACTGAACAGCTGCTGTTTCATCTTGGAGACTTATTGGTTAGAAAGATTGAGAGAAAATGTACCACACTTTGCTCAGTCTACTCAAGAAACATAAACTTTCACTCTCTCCTTGTTCTAGAGTAGAAATAAAGATGAAAAATCAGCAGATGAAGCAGAGCTTTTCTTCTTGTGCCTCTCCCTTTCTGCTGGCTTTCTACTTGATCAAAGAAAGGGAGAGCAAAAGGAAGCTCTTCATCCTTCCAGTCAAGTTGTTGTCCTTGCTCCATATTTCTGTAAATCTATGGAAAATGCTCAGTACTCCAGTCACTTGGGAGAATTGCAATGTCTCTTGCATCCTTGTTGTACAATAACTTCTGCCTGATTGACTTTGCTCCCCATTTCCCCCCACAGAAATTGTATTATTCTCAACGTGCCAGGTGTTTTGTGCTTCTCACCTGTTTGTTTGTTTTTTCATATGTTATTTTGTTGTCTGCAATGCCCCAATATGTCTACCCACAATGGTGCTGTTGTTTCTGTGTTCCTGTTCCCCTTTCTTTGATTTGTCGTACATAAATCACACCTTTCCAGAGTCTGGGACTGGTTGTCCAGTGTATTACTGAGGAGATAAAAAGTTAAATAGCAAAGAGAGGTTTTTCTTGCAACTGAGTAATTAATTAATAGCAGCAGTTGCCTGCTCATCCTCATGACCTGTCACAGGGTAGATGAAGTTCTTAATCTTCAGCTGCACATTTTTTTCATCTTTGCCATCTCTGGGGAACTTGCACTGAGACTTAAGGTGCTGCAAAGCCTGAGTGAAGTCCTACAGGCAAACCAGCCCCGATTATTTACTCTCCTCTTTAAGGATGCAAGGAGTAAAATGTTTTCTTTGAGGGTTAGAAAATGAAAACAGTTAAAAGCTTCAGGCGTGTGCCACAGCTCCATGGCACAATAAAGCACAAAGGACAGATTAGGAGTTTTGCAGGATGTGTAAGGATAATCAAGACAGATAGCAACCTCAGATATAGAAGCTGTACAGTGGTAGAGAAGTGTTTTTGTGTGCTAATCTTTGATACGAAGGGCTGTGGAGAATAATTTTAAACCAGTTATTGCCATAATGAGCTGCAGTCTTGTACCATTTGTGATTTGTCCTGCCTCCAACTTAGTAAAACAGAAAACAAACATGAAATGCACCTTCAGAAGAAAGCATATTGACTTCCTTGGTCAGATTTACCAAAGACTGACCAACAACAGAAGGTACCTCAGCACTCACAACCCCTAAGGTACCTTCTTTTCATGGTGTGTCTCCCACCATGAAAAAATTCAAAAACCCTTTTGCAGAGTGTACAGAGTGAGTGCTGGTAGGCACCACTTTTGTGTAATAAATTCCAGAACAGCACTTGGAAACCAGGGTTAAACCAAATTAACCAGGATCACTATCCTGATATCATGTCTAAATAACTCAGTCTGACTGCCTTGAACCTTTGTAACAGGTGGGTGCTAAACCTGCAATAAGATACTGCAAATCCTGGCCTTTTTTTGGGGGTGTTGGGGGGTTTTTTGGTACAATGTGGTTTGACAGGCTACCTGTGAGCTAATCTGTCCTGTCAGACATCGCTCCCCAGCTCACCCTGCTCCCCTTTCTGAAGGAGACGAGGAACAGATGTTCAAGCAGCAGAGTTGTCTGAGCCACCTCACTCTTTCATTTGTCTGCCAAATCCTGCTCAGAGAGCAGACTGTGTCAGCTTCCCTGTCTTCCAGCACCACAGAGGGAGAATGAGGCCAGCTCACCTGTTTTTCCACCAAGACCCATCCAATCTCCTTCCTTTTCTTTCCTCTTTTTTTTTTTCTTTCTTTTCCTTAATTACCCTTTTCTCTATAGCTGCTAGGTTTAGCCCTGGTTCTCCTTTTCTAACACAGCAGCCTGACTCAATTCCACCTCCCTTTCTTCCCTGTGGCAAAAATCCCTCAGTCCTCTAGCAGTTTTACATGCAGAAAACAAACACACACACCTGCAGCTGGGAGTGCCTGGAAATGGGGCTGGAGCCACCTTGCAGGCACAGAGCAGGAGGTGCAGAAAGGAGGAGCAGCAGAAGGCACAGGCATCTTTCAAGGCTGCCCTGTACCTGACTTACTCCATTTCTAGATTTCAGGTCACCTTCCTTCTGTACTATTTTACAGCATGACCTGGGGGCAGTGTCTGAGCTCACCAGGCCTTGCTGAGAATGAAGGCGTTTGTCCCAAATCAGAGAACATGAAGAGTAAGGAAGTCTCTCTGTTGTTAAGGAGCAAGATGCTCCATCTACGCCTGGCATAAAGCCAGGCTTTTATACTGAGTTCTGTCTTGCAGAATCCTGCAAAAAGTATCAGGAAAAAACAACTTCACATGCTTCTTTACTGGCAGCCTTGGGGCTTAAATCATCCCAATTTTGCCTTCCTCTGTCTCAGCTAGGCATCCTGTTCTAACTTGAAAAATTTCATTAGTGTCTTGAGCACTTCTCCAGCTTGAGAAACTGCAGATTTTCCTATCTCTGCTGAATTCTCACCATGGCAGGGTGAAGATGTGTGTGCCAGCAGGCTGGGATGACAGAGCTGGAACAACATATCCCTTCATTTGTCGAGTAAACATTTCAGGAAAACCCACAATGAGTCATGGCATTAAAAGCTGTCCTTTGCATCCTCTTTGGGACCGCTTTTACAAAATGAGGATAAAAGTCAGACCCTGTCAGTACAAATCATTTGGCAAAGGAAAATCTGCAGGCTTTTAGGAGCACACCTGCCCCAGCGGGCAGGCAGAAGAGGCTGTGCTGCCAGACCAGTTGCTTGATATGTTTGGAGTGAAGAGCCCCATGTCCCTTGTGGGAGCTGCTGGGGAAGCACATGGACTACCAGGAGCTGCTGGGTGTGTTCAGGCTGAGCATGTGCAGAGAGGGACATGGATTTTTACCAGTGACATCATGATGACTGCCTCAGCCTTCCCCAAGGACTGGGCTCAAGAACCACTCATGAGAGCATTCAGACTACATATATCCTCTGTCCTCATGTACACTTCATGCATAAGCTCTCTGAATCTGGCCCATAATCCTTTCTCTGAGAGGAAAAAGAATTCTTTATCTCATGTGTGTATATAAGCTTATTTTCTGTAAACAATCAGCCACAAGAATGATCAAAAAATGGATCTTCTGCGTTGATCTGTGTTATGCAGGGAGTAACTGTTTAAAATAGTAAACCATTTTGGTTTTGCTATTTACTTCCTGTATGTGAAATCCTAAGCCTTTCATTTTAGGGAAATAAAAGCTGGTTTAATGTTCTCTATATCCGAGAGGATTAAAGGGCCATCTCAAACATGAAGAGGTAGCCTTTATGGATTCCCTAAACATGTACTACTAAAAATGGAGTAGGTGAAAGAATACGATTTAGATACTCTGGAGCTGATTCCAATGCAAGCCTTAGTGCAGGCAAGGCTGTGGACCAGCATTAGATGTACAGTTCAAAACAGGTATACAGTGATAGTTTAAGTGCATTTGTATTTAAGTGCATTGTATTTGTATATTGGACAGAAATGAAAAAGTTTAATCTGACTGTGTGCCAAGAAAAATGCTGAACCATTTGGCTGAACTGAGGTTGAGCTGGGCTTTGCTTTGGTAGACTAAAATTCCTGCCCACATAACAATTTGGACTGTACTAGTGTTGTTTTTATTTCAAAGATAATCAGCAAACCTCTTCCTGACTTGCTGTTGAAGGGAACTGAGTATGTTTCTAATTTGAATGGCCTTGTTTGTCTACAGCTGAGCTAAAAGGGCACTGCAGGGTGTGATGCAGAGTGCCCTAAACACAGACTGTTTTAGAGAATCTGTTTTTAGGGAATCTGAGACATCTGCATGGGAGTGGCACACATGAGATGTTGCCTCTAGTGGACCCATGCCCTTCCAAGGCAGCAGCTGGAGGAAGTGGATTTCCTAGGATACCTAAAATGGCATGAGCTATTGACATTTAAGCAGGTGAATCCCATCCTGTGGAATCTTGGACTTGCTCTGATGGAAATAGGAAAGAATATGTTTATCCAGTGCCACGTGTACATGTGCTCTCAGTTTGTGAAAGGTTCAGAGTAAGAGCACAGCAGCCTCTGTTGTGCTGAGGTTTGCCTTCCACCAGCCATTGCAATGACAACTTGCATTTCCTTCGGTTCCAAACAGTAATTATTTGATTTTTTTACTAGTCTACAGGGAAAAAAAAAAAAAAAAGTCATTTCAGTCTTCTCCAGAGAGTGTTGATGATAAACTTCTCATATTGCTTCACTTTCATGTCTAGACATTTCTGATGGAAACACCACTCATTCTTTAAGGATTTTCAAATCCTCAGATGTTCAGAGGTTTTGTGTAACTGGAAAGGCTTTTCATAAACCAGTAGGTGATATTGTTCCACCTTGAATTATATAGGAAAAGAGGACCTAGAAAAATCATTGCTTCATAAAAGACCCCTCATCACCAAGAGAGGCATGTGCTGCAGTAGCAATACTGTAATGCCTTGTATATGATTTGAAGGAGTTGAAGTGTCTGTCAGAATTATAGTTTTTCACCCTTAAATATCAATGCTTCAAACAATTTCTTGTTCTTGCTTTTTGTTACGTGACACATTCATATGTGACATATTCGTTCATGTGATGTGCCTTGAAAGTCAAGATCTTCTCTGATTTCTGTCATGTGAAAAGAAGCTTTTTTTTTTGCCAGGAAAACTGCATTAAGATTCAGACATTTATGAGGAATTTAAGGTTTGAGATGTTCTTAAGGATGAAGCTGTGAGGGGGAGAGTTCACATAAAAGCAAAGAGCAGCTCACCAGTCCTTCGGGCAGAGGGGAATCCCAGGCGATGGGCAGGACAACAATATAGAGCTGGTGATTTCATCTACACTTACAAAAATAAATCAGTGTACAAAACCTCTGGCCTGCATAAGGGAAAAATTCCCAGTGATCAATTAGATTAACTAAAAAAAACCCTCTAAATTCCCCAGCTTTCCTGACCCAAATAAATGTGTAATTAGAGAAGACTGCATGGTGATTATTATTAAAAAGAGTATGGATTTGGTTTTATTTCTGACTTTTATGTTGGCAGTAACTCTAGTTTCAAAGCCTTTGCAGGCTTCAGAAAAACTGAAAGCTGAGTTTTGCTTTAGACCAGCACTTACGGGTAAAGAAAGGAATAAAGTGGGCTAATTTCACTCTTTTTAGCAGTATAGACAATTTCAGAAATGCCTCCTCAGCTTGAAATGGGAATTTTCTAGAATTGATGGTACATCTTAGACTAAAACAGTCTTTAAATGCACCTCCTAGCTGAAAGATGTGCTTGCTTGTATAAATGAACTGGCAGGAGAAAGAAATATTTAGGTATATATATTTAACACTGGACTCCAAAAATGCAACTTCTTTTCACTTTGTTAGCTTTACTTGCAGAAATAAGAAGCAATACAGGCATTGCACTATCTATGACAATAAGAAATGAGAGTTTTCTGTTGATTCAACACATTTGGAATCTCATTAGTTATCAAATGGGACTTGAGTCTCATTGCCTACAAGCAATAACTTTTTTTTTTCCTTCTCTGCTGCCCAAAGTGACCAAATGTAGATTAGTCTGGAGTTTATTGTTCCTGCTAGAACTGATATATAATGAAATTTAGTTTTAGATACACAGATTTTTATTTTTCCCCTCATTCTTTCAGGCTGTTGAAGAATGCACAGAATGAAGTTCATTTCAGAATGTGGTATAAGAAACTACTGGCTGCTCTCCAATTCTGTGTTGGAAAAACCCTGAACAATGAATTTTCTAAGGAAGAAAAACTCATCAAAATTCTGGAAGACATTGCCACAAAATTGAAAGCTGCCAGTGATGCAAAAAGAAAGGTTTGTAAAAAAATACTGCCCCTTCCATCAATGTTTCTATGGGAAATAAGGTAACACTTCTTTCCTTTAATACCCTTAAACCAAAGATTAAACTAAACTTAATAAATATTTTTCAGCTCTGAAAACAGATAATGCATGCATATTTAATGGGACAAGTCTCATTACTATTACTCTTGAGGTCTGCAGATCTTTTAAGCCATTTAAATTCCTTCATCAGTGTTTTTTTCAGATGGACTTGGAGGTGGCCAGAAATAATGGCAACAAGGCTTATTATCATTTCACTGAGAGGAATGCTCACATTCAGCATCTCACCCCAAAATATTTGACTCCTGTAGCGCTGCTGTATTTCTTGAAAGCTTTACTAAGAGTTGCTCTTGGCAGGCTGGACATGTCCTCATTTCTTAGCAAAGACAACCAGAGTGGAATGTAGTTAGTATCTCAAATATAGCTCTCAGCAATGAACACTGAACATTTATCTGCAGAGATGCCTCCCTGGCAGTAGAAACTTGCAGTTGTCTTCTCCAGTGGGTGCAGCTTTTATATTGCATAGGTACATTTCCAGCTCAGAACTGTTAATTTTCCATGACAGTTGCTGTTACTTACCTGGTGTGTAAAACTGCTTCTTGGTGAAATCTCTTCAACACAGAGCAGAAAGCCAAATAAAAATATACTTGCCACTGCTGGTTATCATGAATGGTATCATGAATCTTTCTGCCTTATTAAGGATTCAAAGATTTTCAAAGAGTTTTTCAGAAAACATCTCAGTGCTGCTTCTGAGAGCAGCAAAGTAAACATGGAAGTAAAAAGACAAAAATATTTGCAAAAGGAAAATCCATGTTAAAAAAAAAGGAACAGTAGTAATACATTATACATCACTGATGCATAATTCAGATTTTAGAGATTAATCTCAAGGCTGCAGTTACCGCGATACCAAGAAACTCCCAAACCTTACAGTTAACAGAGTTAGGCAAGGGAGATCACAGTGCTGAGGCAACAAGCAACAAGTTGGGAAAATCTTATGAAAGGCTAAAAAACCCATGAGATACAGCAGAGCAATACAAGGCTAATCAACCCCTAGTGAAGGGTATTGAATCATAGAATCACAGAATGGTTTGGGTTAGAAGGGATTTTAAAAATCATCTAGTTTCAATCCCCCTGCCATGAGCAGGGACACCTTCCACTAGACCAGGCTGCCCCATCCAGGCTGGTTTCACAGGTAGAAATTCTTTCTGGCATCCAATCTAAACCTACCCTCCTTCAATCTGAAGCCATTCTCCCTTGTCCTGTTGCTCCATGCTGTTGGAAACAGACTCTTTCCATCTGAACCTACAGGGCAGTATGAGCTGGTTGCACACCTAGGCAGAAAAAGCACCTGCTTTTTTTTTCATTTTACTCCACTTTAGCAAGCAGAAAAAGTGGAGTAAAATTACTGTTCTTATTTTTAATACTTTATTAAAAATAAGACTTTATTAGCTGTTATAATCTCGCACGGATGCTACCAGCTCTGGAAATTGCATTGCTTGTTTAAAGTACAGAAAGACAATAATTAAAAAAAAATATTGAAATAAATAGATAAATAAAAAGCTGGTTTTTTGTTCTTTCATGCTGCCCTAACTGTTCGTGTGCTGCAGGAGGTGTTAGAAGTGGAGCTCAGCAGACTCCAGCAGTTCTTCCAGGAGGTGAAGCTCTGCCGGCTCCCCCTGAACCCCGCACTCGTTGTCCAAGGCATAGAGGCAGATGTAAGTGTGATCAATTGCATTTTCAGTCTTGTTTTTTAGTGTAAAGGGGAGAAGGAGACAATGCCTGCATTGATCGGGAAATGATCGTAGTGACATCGCGCATAAATCATCTGGTCAATTTACATCCAGCCCAAGCTCCTTCAAACCAGGGGCCTTTCCTTGAGGCAGAGGTGACAGGATGGGTGGGGTAGGTGCTGCATGTATGTCACTCCAGCCAGAGATTTCAGGTCTGGGCAGCCCATTCCCAGTTCAGCTGCCCTGCCATGGTGGTAGGATTGGCAAGGGCACCTGGAAGCTGGGACCTGGCCCCCACCAGGTGGCCCTTGGTGTCAGGTGTTTTCCCATCCAAGACTCTCTCATGTCAGGTTTGAGAGCAGCAAAAACTCTGCAGCCAGCTGTCAGTTTGCTGAGCTGACTGAGAATTGCTAAAATATTAAATATTCAGACTAGCTTATCTGTATCTACGACCCCTATTAAAAATGACTTAAGGATAAAGGAAACAGCAATGCTCTTCAGTGTTCCTTGGCTTGACTTTGACTGCAGCACTAAGATTCAGTTATTCGTTGTTCAGAAATATTTTCACAAACAACATAATGCCAGGAGTAAGCTGATTCATCTCTAGAGAAGGAAAATGTATCCAGCATGAAGAAAAAAAGCAGACCTAAACAGCCATATATATATATTACCAGTTGTAACTGCCTAATTACAGCAATTTGTGCTCTATTTTTGTTCTCTGGCTCATTATCCATAGCAGACCTTATTCTAAGAGGTGCTGATCCCTTCAATTGCCTCTGACCTGTGTTTCTCCAAGTAATTGCTGTTCAGCCTTGATCTGGCTGAGAACTGAGGTCTTCCAGCACCCCACAGGCTTGGGCGAATTGTGTGTGATACAAGTCAGAAGGATTTGAAGCCTGCTGCCTCTCCCTGCTTCCAGGCTTTTGGAAATAATGACTAATGGAAAGTTATCTCACCATAAAGTTGTGCCATTTATACTGCACCAGCTTGGCTGGACAGACACGAAAATGTTTAAATGTACTATCTGAGGAGGTTTGGGGTTTTTTTTTTAATTTTCTTATATCATTATAGGCCATTATCTTTCTATAAATACATGTAGTTCTTTGATTGGACTGTACGTCAGTATAATCATGCAAATTAGAAATTTTAAGTGCTTATAATTACCTAAATTTAATTCATTTTGGTGTCATCTATTGATTTTACCCCTGGAAAAATCTAACTAATGTAGCAAGCCCAGCTCCCAGCTCCATCAGAGCTGCATTATCTCACAAGAACCTTTCAAGCATTCACTGAGACTTTTCAATGGGCAGAATTCCATGGGGGGGCCACAATCCTGTGGCTGATAATGGCTCTGGCCCATCACAGAGCTCTGGTGTGGCTGAGACAATATTTAAATGCTGGTGCCATGCTTTGAGATGTTGAGATGAAAGCAGCAGACAGCTGTGTCTGGTGGAGCTCGAATTAGCCTCCCTTACCCTGCAGTCTGTAAGGACAGCAGCAGCTCTTGCGAGGTGCTCATTATTTCCAGAAACCAGGCCATTAATTCACCATTGTCTTTAGCTGGTGTTGAGGGCTTTCCCCACCACCCCCTCCTTGGGTGTTTTTAATGAGGGTGATAATTCCACCCTAAATTCTCACAGGATTTGCAGTGCTTGACTCATTAATGCTTTTTGAAGCCCTTTGAGATCCTCAGGTGGAAGGAGATGTAGAGCATGAAAGTCGGAGTTTGTGCTTAATTATGATAAGTTCCACATAAAATAGAGCATGTTTTTCAAAATTTCCTGTATCCTCAGCCAGAGTGAGGCCATCAGAGAAATTGGCAGGTTCTTTGCTTCCTTGTCTGATTGGGCAGGGCTGGGTTTTTTTCAAAAAACAATGGCACCAAAGGCTTTTCAATGCTTTGAGACTCATTAGATCAGTCTTACATAATTCATCCACTCATTTCCAGGCAAAGCTTGTTGTTCATAGGCCTGGGTGAAAATGAAAAACAAAACAATTAGTACATAAAATATTATCTGTTCATATGGTCTGATATTTAAGTGGAGCAGGTTGTCTGGGGAGAAGAATTTCTTGGTTTTCAGACCCAATGAAGCAGTCAATAATATCAAGAATTATTTATTTTTGCTGCTGCTGCTACTGAGCAGTGTTTAAAGCTGGGTTCTTTTTCAGAGGTATTTTATTGGCCTGGTGTTTTGTATATGTGACAGTGTTGTTCTTCTGTCTCATCTTTCTTTCCCCTGCAGTCATGTTCTTATTTTACATCCAACGCCTTTCCATTAAAAATCTCCTTTACCAATGCGAATGCTCCAAGTGGAAACATCAATGTTATTTTTAAGGTATGTTCTTCCTCTAATCCTCAAGTCTTTTGGTATGGAGAATGATCATTTAAAATTCACCTAATTTATGTTCTAAACTTTAAGTTTGAGAATAGTTGATTTAGCTCTAGTGCTTGTTTATCCCTGTTATTTTTGATGCTAGAACTTTTAATGAAATATATTCAGGCAATACACTAAAGTGTCACCTTTTTGATCAACAGATAATCAAACAAATTATGGCAGTTTTTGTTCCTTAGTGAACACAACCAGACTAGAATATAAAACTCATATTTTAGACCTAGTTTATTAATGACAGAGAAAGCAGAGGGCAACTCTCAGAGAAGAGGTGGATCAGAATGACTGAACCCTCAGCCTTGCCCATATGTCTCTAAAAAAATAAAAATACTGGAGTTTGAGGCTCCATTTGCCACACAAACCTAATTCTGCCCCTATCAGCCAGTGTGGGGGAATAGGCTGAGGAAGATGGAGGTGGAGGAGACAGCAGAGGAGCTCTGTCTCATCGGAGTTACTTGGAGGAACTGACTCAAAATAAACTCTGCTTTGTCTTGTAGCTGTCACCTAAAAAATCTTCAGAGCTCAGAACAGCCTATCCACAAAGACAATACATGGATTCTAAAGTTAGTTCTCTTTCAAAAGAGCAAAAGTCTTCCCTAAAAGTGGATGTCAATTTTATAGAAGAACAAAAGTTTTTAAAATGGCTGATGGATACAAAATTATTAGTTGCCAATGGAATTATTCTTAGACATTTTGCAGAATCATTTTCCAAATGAGAAATCAAATAAATTGGTATAAATAAATATTTAAAAAGTCGATTTTATGCTGTCTTAAATTAACTTGCCCTTTAGAGCAGCTGTGATTCTCAGAAATAGAAAAATGCTTTCCAGGCCTGCTAAGGGGAGAAATTAGCAATTTTAAGTTTTTCTGAACATTTAGAAACCTGGTTCATATGCTGTTTCATCTGAGAATCAATACTAAGTAGCAGATTCCTACCTATATAAACAAGCACCTGCTCATAGGGCTTTTAAACTGTTGCACTGGTTCTACTCGAACAATTTTTCCTACCTAATAATGTTCAGCAACCAACTCATTGTCCAGTTGCTGTAGAAGTGTTATAGCTGCTGTCACCTTCTCCTGTCAGAGAAAGATTGTGTTAAAATACCTTTTACTGGTACTATAGCTCCATTGCTTATTCATGACAGATAACTCACACATAAATGATAAGTGCAATAAATGATAAGGGTATCTTATTAAATTGTCTTCCCACTGTATGTGTGAGGGAAGGTAAGTAGAGAGAATAATATTTTTTTGCCATTTTTGGGTTCTAAGAAGAATTAATTTGAGTCAAGGTTACCTTTTGATGAGAGAAAAATAGATTCAGGTATTTTGTCTTTTTAAGATGAGTTTATGTCTCCGCAAGTACTTGTTTCCTGGCAGTAAATGTCTGTAGATTGGAATACTTGTGAAGACAGAATGTAATGAAAGAATAAAGCACTTAAAATACCAGTAAAAGTTATGCATTTCATCTGGAATGT
>VWZU01006017.1:503050-552992 GCA_013397095.1 Sterrhoptilus dennistouni | reverse complement strand
AACAAAAAATCAGCACTGTTGTTTTCACAGGCCATTTACTCAGCCATGGTTGAAAATAATCTCTTCATTAATTCTTGTGGCTACAATTAAAGCCCCATTTCACTGAGATTATTGTTTGACTAACTCCATGGGGAGAAGGGTCATCACTGCATCACTGCTTGGAACTGAATACGAGTCACGTAATGGATAAAATGTAAATTTGTGATAAAATTCCCTTGCAAATACCAAGTTGTGAGGCTTAATGTTAGACAAACACTGTCATTTGAGCAAAGGGATCCAACATTAAGTAGACTTTAAAATGTAACTAAATTAGGATCCTACCTCCGGATTAAATTTTCAAACTCTAATAATTACATAGGAATAATAAGCAGGAAGGCCACAGTTAAGCAGGGATCATTTGTTACCATCTCAGTGGCTGTCAAAACTCTTCCTGTCTGTGTGTGCCATCTACTCTGTCCTCTTCTGACACAGAAAGGTAAGTAGGAACTTTGAAGGAAAACATAACAAAGTAACTGTAATTAATGTAGCTGCTTTGGTGACCAAAAAAGAGCCCAGTTCAACAGAACATGATTTATGTCTGGTATTGAAGGGGAAAAAAAAGAATTTTATGTGCTGTTTTCACAGGTAGGTGATGATCTACGTCAAGACATGTTGGTTCTGCAAATTATTCGAGTGATGGACAGCATTTGGCTCCAAGAGGGACTGGATATGCAAATGATCATTTATAGGTGTTTATCTACTGGGAAAGGACAAGGTCAGTCTTAAATTATAAAAGGAGCCTGTATTACATTATTCATATTTCATGTAAACAGTGGTATATAAAATTTATTTCTTCTGCCTCTCTAGAACTCTTTGGATTTTGTAGCAACTAGAATTTTCCAAAAGCCTCAACACTGTCAGCTTGCAAAACATTCTTAAATTCACATATCAAAGCGAGGGCTTTGGAGAAAATTGGCCATAGCTACTGAAGTTTTAATCCAGTGTAGTCCTACATAGATGCTTAAATAAGCCTAGATGCATTTGGTTACAGAAAATACCTGCAGACAAGTGATGACAGCTTTGTGCTGTT
Source organism: Sterrhoptilus dennistouni (assembly GCA_013397095.1). Taxonomy (NCBI): domain Eukaryota; kingdom Metazoa; phylum Chordata; class Aves; order Passeriformes; family Zosteropidae; genus Sterrhoptilus; species Sterrhoptilus dennistouni. The sequence goes on along the minus strand of VWZU01006017.1, from coordinate 551,923 downwards.
GATTTTGAAATATTATTCTTGTGATTTATGTTGCTTAGGGCAGGCCTGACTCATTTGAAAGCTCTATTTCTCTCTTTTATGGTTGTTATAGCAGAGCTGCAGCAGGGATACCAATTGCTTGCTGTAGAAATCTGCTGACAGCAGTAAGCTGGCTATATTTCCCTGACCAAATCTTCTACTGGAAATAATCCTAGCTCAAATAGAGGGCTGATACATCCAGATTACCTGCTGTACAAAAGCTATTAAAATAGAAAAATTAAAAGAAAATCTTTGCTTTCTGAGCCTCAAAGTGAACATGAGAGAGGAGGAATGATCTAAAGGAAATAAGAGAAAAGAATAGATGAGTTCAGGCATAAGGCATGTGGTTGTGGTGACCTGGAAAAAACTCCTCCCTTCTTTGTAGAGATGGGAGTCAAAGCTTGAAAGCTTCTGCTTCAAAGGCAGATAATACAAGAGTACTATTTCTGGACATGACATTATATATAGACTCTTCTATACACTAACGCTTAATTTGATGTTTGCCAAGAGAGATACAGGGATCATCTGCAAATAATATTCTCTCCCTGACAGTCTCTTCCTTGCAGCATCATAGCAGCAAAAAAAAACCTTCAGTGTCTCACAGCTTTTCCAGATGTCTTTCCTTATGAGTTTACATCAGTGTTGAGGTAATTGATTTACAGTTAATAATTAAGGATAAAGGACAAATGACATGCCATGTAGGACACAGGCTTTGGGAAGTTTGGGTACACAGGTTTCCCAAGCCCTAATGACTGACTCCATGGCCACCTTTCCCACACAAAGGGGGGTGGGAGATGGTCATTTCATGGTCATGCAAACACAGAAATCACTTTTCACTGAAATTCAGTAAAAACTGAATGAAGCTTCAGTAGAATTCCTCTTTCCAGACATGGTGAAGTAAAGGAGCCTGTAAAATTCTTAAAGAATTAGAATTCTTAGAAAAACCAAATAAAATTCTTAGAGAAAGTCCTCCCCATAATGCAGAGTAGCAGGGTGACAGGCCAGGGGACCACACATGTGGACAGGCACAGAAGGCTGGAAAGCCAGGTCTCAGTACAAAAAAAGGAATTAAGTGCATGTAGTAGGGACAGAGGATTCAAGTGAAGCATTACAAAATGTATGACTTCTCTCTGCACTGCAGAGTCCCAGTTTGTGACATTGGATCAGGGTAATTTCTGTACTACCCAGTACCCTTTCTCTGGCTGTGATCAGCATCACATCCTCCCGAATAATTTCTGCATCTTTCTAGACAATAAGTAGATATGAAACAACTTTATAGATATATGAGTAAATATCTGATCCTAGTTTTTAAATATTTTTTTTTTTGCATGTATTCTACCCACTTTGGATCTCACTAAACTGTTCACTTTGTTGGTACTTTGAGGCAGTCATATCCACAATATTGTTATTGGTGATTTTATTTCTCCTTCACAGAACTGCCCCTTTCCACTCAGTGCCCTTTATTTCTAATTTCCAAAGAGCAGGAGTAAAAAAAATACTCTTCTATATTTTCAGCTGCATTCATTATCTTTAAGCTTTCAACAATATGCTTTGGGTTGCTTTTTTTCTGCATGGAATGATCGAACAACAGGCAATATGCATTGATTGTCTTCCTATGTTTTTAAACTTGAGGATTTTTCATGCAAACTCTTTTCCATCTGATTAGGACTGGTACAGATGGTGCCAGATGCTACCACACTAGCAAAGATCCACAGGGAGTCTGGACTGATAGGACCACTGAAAGAAAACACAATTAAGAAATGGTTTCGCCATCATCATCCTCTGGAATCAAGTTACCAAGAGGTAACATCATAATGAAGCTTATTACATGTTTCCTGCTATGCCATGGGGGAAAAAAAAAGAACCAAATTACAGTAGGCAGCAAAAATGAGTGGCTCAGATATGAGACAAACAAGTCTCACGCAGAGAAACCAGGGAATCCACTTGAATGCCACTCCCTGTCTAAGGGAATATTGCTTTTTATCAGGTGCATGGTGTTACATTTTCTATAAACATGCGTCATAGAGATGCTTTGAAATTTAGTAGTAAAGTGAAGAGAAATTGAAATAGAAATTGTCTTGAACTCAGAAAAAAATATTTTTACTCCAGCTCTTTAAATTTTTTTATTTTATATAAACCATATAAAGTCTTGACAGATTTCCTGTATTTAGGAACAACCATGCCAATACCTAGAGTTTCAGAAAGCTGTTTCACCAAAACCACCTAGTCATAGTCGAAATACAGAAGATCATGCTTTCCATATTCTCATGGGATCCCATGTAAAGCATCTGATTTTGTGAAACTGGATGTTCTGCACGAGCCAAAAAAGTGAAAATTTTATTTATAGAAGCAAAGGTTTTCCTGGGAAATCTTTCTATCAGTTCCTTGTTGGGTGAGCATGTTCTGAGGCCCCTGAAAAACATTTCAATTTTTTGTGTTTCTGAGGCAGTTTTTATGATTCTTTTCCCATGCAAATGATAAATTAGTGCCCAAAATTTTAAACTTAAAGGAATGTTTTGAGTATTTAGCACTCTGAGAATGAAATGCTTTATAGCAGTTTGTTAATAAATGTTTATTATAAATATGTTTGGTAAACTTTAGTAATTTTGTCATTATTCCATAGGCATTTTCTCATCTACATTTTGTCTACAAAAACTCTTGAATTCCTCATATATCACTTGATTCTATTGAACAAGAACAATCTGTGTAGAATGGGATTTTTTTACAAGTTTGTGTGTTTACATTTTTATAGTAGAAGTGTAGACAACATTTCAACTCAAAGTGAGGTAGTGCTAGTTATTGATTGAAAACTTGATTTCTTGCTGCTGCTGTTTGTAAAAAATACCATTAATGTGGAATATTCTAAAACCAATTCCTACTCAATTTCTTCCAATTTTTTAACTATATGAAATGCAGTCAGATCTGATTACATAGGGTATGCATAAAATTACTACTGTGCATTCCCTTTGTGCTTGCTAGTGAATAAACCTTCATCTTTTTTTACTCCTTCATAATTTTTTTACTCATACAATACTGGATCTAAGGTGCTCAGAAAACTGGTGCAGAGCAAGCTTTAATATCCTCATTTTACAGTTGGGTGAACAAAATCACAGAAAGCTTAAGTGTTTTATCCAAGGTCATCAAAGTGAGTAAGTAGCACAGTCAGACATAGAATTCAGCCAACTTTTGAGCTGTGGCCCAAGACTTGCCATTGCAGGTGGGACCAGGGAATTTCTGAAAGCCTAAATGATCATTTGTCTTGGCTGATGTGGGTTCTGTCCAAAAACATTAAAATCCAGATTAGGATGGTTTGGGTTTCTCTATTGCATTGTACACATTGTAATTTAGATTCATGGGACATGGACTGAGTTCTAGAGAAAAAAAATCTGTGGGTATGGAACAGTGCAGTGGATGTAAAACAACCTTCACCCTTTCTACAAAGCAAACGGTTAAATTTGTGCATTTTCAAATTATTTCCTTACAGTTGTTTTTGCAATATACCTGCAGAACAATAAACAGAAAATTCCAGCTTTGTGCCGAGAAGATTTTTTTTTCCTTAAGCACTTTTCACCTTAAAGTTTTCTGTAGATTTCCAGGTATCTTTGGAACACAAGGTGAAAGCCTCATGCATAAAATTGTTCTTGTGCTGTAACTTTGAGTGTCATGCCAATACCATTCCTACCCAGATGTGTCTCATGAAACTCTTTTCAAAATTGCCTGGTAAAATTTTAACCTGGTAAAATTTTACCAACAAGCATAGCATTTGTAAAATTATATTTTTTAAAAAATAATTGTTAGCATCACAAATATATCTGGATATTTCATGTAAGAAACATGTAAAAATAATTCGTTTTATTCACTAGGCCATAAGGAATTTCTTTTATTCCTGTGCTGGCTGGTGTGTTGTTACCTTCATCCTGGGAGTCTGTGATCGACACAGTGACAACATAATGCTGACAACAGCTGGGCACATGTTCCACATAGACTTTGGAAGGTTTTTGGGTCATGCACAGATGTTTGGAAGCATAAAAAGGTTGGTATCTATAGTAACACACTGTAAACTTTAAAGCAGTGGTCTGAAATTTCACAGTCTTATCAACTTCCATTAAAAAAAATACGGATGAGATTAATCTTTCTCTTTTTTTCTTCCTGTATTCTCCAAAACTACTTTTTTATTTGTTTCTTTCTTTCTATTTCACTTCTAAAAAGTGTAGGGAAAGGATTTAATTATGTTGGGGATCCCTTTTCAGTGTAAAAGACAAATATAAATCCTTGTCTGGCCAGGAATTTGAATGATGTAGTTAAGTAGTGACCAGAATAGAAGAATTCTGATGTTTATTGTTATTGTTTCCCCAACAGAGGAGGGTTCCTAAAATGGATCCAAATCTATATATCTATCGGATCGACAACTTTCTTCCCATATTCAGAGAAGGAACCAAATTTTCCAAATAGGCATGGAGAATAATTAAATTATGCCTCTGTGGACAAATTTGCAAACTTTTTCATTATCTTTTGAAGTTCCACATCAAACCACACTGAGTTCAGGGGTTGTTTTGCAAATATCTGATCACTTTTGCAGGTGTGATGTAGCTATGCCATGCTAAGGATTAATCAGTGTGGTCATGTATCCAAGCTCCTAATGTGAACATATTCAGAAGGAATGAATTGAAATGGAATAAGGACAGGATAATGCCAGTATGCCCAAAACACAAAGGGGCTGTTACAGCAGAGTAAAGGATGAATTAATGATCCCTTTTGGTGACAAGATGAGTAGTGTGTGCATGTCTTTCATCCAAATTTTCTAAAAAATTTCCAGAACAAGTATCAGAATTAAGTTTGAATTAATATTTCCTTTCTCCTTCCCCTTCACTTCCCTTTTTGTTTGGGTTTTTTGTGGTTTTTTTGGTGGTGGTAGTGGTTTTTCAGGTTGTTTTGTTTTCGTTGGTTTTTTGGTTTTTGTTTATTTGTGAAGCTGGCCTTTGCCTGCTCTCGACTATCTCAGTGTGTTAGACAGACATAACAGCATGGGAGTATTGATATGAGGGAAGCTGATAAGGATAATAAGTACTTCTAAGTCAGGCAGTGAAAAGATTTAGTTGCAGTGCTTAGAATTACCATCCATCATTCAAGATATGCACCCTTAATCCTCCTTATTTGCTGTGGAAAGAATAAAGCAAAACAGAATAATAAAAACATACTCATGCACACTCCTTGTCAAGGGCTGCATCCTTCTCTACAACTAAACCCCTACTGGAAACTAGCAGGAATTTCCTTGAGTAGCAATTTCACATAAACAAAAAATTGCCTAGTTGAGTGAACAACAGGATGAAGTAAAAAAAAAGAAGAAAGTATACAGTGACCAAATTTAAATTATATAATAGCAATAATAAAAATAGACATTCATGTTACTGTTTTACAGCTCAGTTATACTACACCTTCTGATTAAGTCTGTGAAAACTTGCAATATAATCACTTCCACAAACAGCAGCCTCTCCCTGTTTCTCAATGCAACGTGCTGCTTTTAAACTACAGAATCAAATCACATATTTAGGACCTCCATTCATGGACTGGCCTCATGATTCCTTAGGAAAACTGAGTCTTCCATCTAAGAGCAGGTTGCAACCACCATGGGATAATCATTGTTTTCCTCAAGCCCAGTTGCAACTGAGCAGATAAGTATTAATGTATTAGTGATACAGTATTAATGACTATGGTTCTTATGAGTTGTGTGCACCTTCATGAAATGTAACATATTATTTGTACCACAGGAACACATGGATATCACATTTTTACACTTCACCAACTTCAGGTTCTCTCAAAATTTGAAGCTCTCAGTGCTAGTTGTATCTACTCATTTCCACAAGGCAAGTCCCGAAACATGTTTGGCCTCTGGTTTCTCTAACCCTAATATTGTACTTTTCTCTGAGTTCTTATTAGATTTTTTTTATTTTAGTTTTTTGCACTCCCAGAATATCATACTCTACAATAATATTGAAGAAACAGCAGCACAATGCTGCCAAAGCTAAGAATTATTAGTGCTGACCTTTAGGTGGTGTGGTATAGTAGATATTCTACATAGATTTCTGGGGTTCTACAGAAGATTTAAACAGTGCAAAGCATCTGATGCAAATCCCTGTACTTGGGGTTGCACACATCACGCAAATCTTTTTTTCTATGTGAGTGCAAAATGAAATCTCTGCAGATCAATGAAGGCTTACAGACAAGGAGTGCCTGCCCAAAGTGCATAAAACAATCATTCCTAACAGAACTTTGAAAGCTAATGGCCACAGTTGTCCATTTCCTGTTCTCAGATAATGCTTTTTGCCATTACAAAAAATCTAATTCCCCATAAAACTTCCTGAGGATAGGTCTTCTGCAGCATCCTGCATGTGGAGCTCTTGTTCTGATGGAAGTGAGGGGCAAGGAATGCTTTGGCAGCTCAGGGACTCACACACATGGGCTGCAGCTCTTCCTGTCCCATCCCAGATGAGCCCTCAGAGAACCTGGTGAAGCTGACATGGACATGATTCATCCAGCCATGCTCACTTTTGCATCCCTGATTGTGAAGACCATAAAAAGGGGATCAATAAGCTTTTCTAATTCATGCTCTCATCTTTAAATGATATCCAATCAATCTGCTCAGTTTTGATTCCAAGTCAAAAATCAGTTCTTCCTGATGTGAGAGGGAAGAGGAATCAGGAACTTTCTTTCTACGTGTGCCTTCACAGTGCAGTCAATACTTTAAATAGTACTAATAACTCATCTTTCCTTGTATCTAGAGCCAATATTTCAGAAGTGTTAAAGGGAGACTTACGATCTATCTAACCAATAGCATAACAACAGAGAGCTTGGCAGAAGAATTATTCCCAAAGTCCCATAGGGAACTTTACTACTGAACCATGAGATTTCATTATCTTCTCTTTTTTTTTTTTTAATCACACTGAGTGGCACCTTTTGCTAGCAGTAATAAAATGCTCCTTTCATTCTCTAACCCAGCCTCCACTTTTGACCCTACATTCCCCCAAAACAGGCAAGTCTGCAGGTACACTTCAAACTGTACAAAGAAATATTTCCTGTTTGATTTCTTCATGTAACTGTCTAACTCTTCATCTATTGAGTGTCCTGTGGTAATCATCTCAGACCCACTCACATGTAAATAGGTGTAATATTATCCAGATAATCATCCAGGACTCATCAAGTGGTCTGGAAGAAAGAGCCTGGCTTGTGGTTTTACCTGCCATGCTTTACTTGGTTTTGTTTTCTTCCTTTCAGTTCTGACCAGCTCCTTTTGAACACTCCTTCCTCGGTGAATTAAGCAGCGAGAGATTTATTTAAATCCTGTGCTAACTGAACTAATCCAAAATTCAGCAGTCAATTGCATCCTCCCCACTACCAGTCACTTCCAGCACTGTCATCTACAATTTTTCAGCCCGTGATGTGTAGTGTGAGACTTGGTGGCAAGATACAAAGTGGTGCAGCTCATGGCACACTGTAAATCCTTTTAATAACATCAGTGTCCATTCTTTTCTTTAAATATCCAGTCATCCTGATTTCCTCCAGCACTCACTGGCCCTTTTCATTTCCCTGGTCTGAATCATACAGACCCTCTTGTCTCTTTGCCAAACCAATCCTGGCTCTTGGCATGGTTTTCCCAGAATTTAAATCTGCTAAGCTAGTTTTCTTCTACAAAGTTAATTACCAGAGACAGCCTAACTATTCCATTGGGAAATTCCAGTTATTAGGGAAGTTTCAAAAATATGGGAAAATTATGTTTCCCACACTTTCTTCTTAAGTTGGTGTTTTATTTTACTGAGAAGTACTTCAGAACATCTGAGTACATAGAAATGTAGAAGTGCCTCTTTTTATTTTGAAAGTAACACGTTTCATTTTTAGTGTTAACAACTTAAAATGTGTGCTACTGTCTCACCAGAAGGGCTGATTAAAAAAAATATATCTTTTCAGGTATTTCTTTCTAAAACACAAATGCTGGCATAAGGACATGGAAAAATAAGTTGTATCTGCATTTTTTCTCTTTTTTTACTAAAGAAGAGGGAAAATTAGGAAGGAGAAAAAAATTGAGAAGAATACATTTTACTTTTTTCTTTTTACCCTTTTAAAACTTTACTTAGAGTACACACATAGAGTCTAAAACTTGAAAGTAAAAACTTAAAAGCACGATTACCTTTTGTTTTCTAAATTTTGTGCATGAAAATTTGTACCAGCCTGTATTAGATGCTGAAAGATTTCTGTAGGAATTTTCAATATGTTGCATTATTAATTCAATCTCTGCAGTTTATATTTATTTTTCTGGCAGGATGGGTCTGGGTTTGTTAATTTTTTATTAATTTTTGTGAAATAATACCTCCCAATTCTTTGCCATTGTTCACTTTCAGCACTTCCTGCATGCCACCCTCCAACAATCTCTGACTATAACCCTGGAAAGATTTAATTTTGTGACTTAAAGCACCTTAGTAGCCCAAATGATCTTAATAATATTATCCAGATGTTTAAAGACTGCCATCCACATAAAGAATGAAAGGGGAAATATGCACAAAAACCTGTAGGTGAAACAGCATCATCTCCAAGGTGACAAGGCCTTCAGGGGCTTGAATTTATCAGGGAAGAAATCCATCATGTTTGAAAGTCAAGGGCCTCGAGTTGTCCCAAATTGTACAGCAGAAGCACCAGCCGAGGCTGAGAACACATGAACAATTGTCTGCCCTGAGGGCTGGGGGTTTATTCCTCCTGGCTTGGTGTTTTCTCTAATTATTGAGCCTAGATAGTAGTTTGCCCTTTTCTACTGTTTTTTATTTCTGTTGNTTTTGTTGTTGTTGTGTTGCTGTTTGGTTTGGGTTTTTGGTTTGGGTGGGTTTTTTTAGTTAATAGCCTCTCATGGAGGAAATTCAACTGAAATGCTTTGAAATCAGAGGAAATTATGTTCACTGCCCCCTTCAAAATCTTTTTATTTTTTTGGTTATCCATTTCCAAGTACTCAGACAATTAAGGGAGGCACTGTTATTTTCACACAGTGTCTCTGTGGATTTGACTGTACCCAGTTCTGTTCATGCAAGAGCCTTGTTCTTCTTGTTGAATTGAATTTCCTGGAAATCAGTTCTTGTCTGCTGCAACTCTCAGAATCCTCCTTCGCTTTTCCTTCACTCCAAGAGTGGCATAAACTGCTTTCCTATCTTCACTTTCTCAAAGAAGTGATCAGGTATTCCTGTTAACAGTCCTGTGGGCTGGAGAAGTTGCCTGATGCTTCCAGAGCCACCAGCAGAATTCCCTCTGCTTTGGGAGATTGGCTGCACATGAGGCATTTAAGTGACTTCTTATCAAATTCCCCTCCTCCCTCCACTTCCCTCCTTCTCGTTCCATCAGCCACCCTGTGACTTTTTGTAGGATATGGCTCTAGAGATGGGAAGTTTAACAAAAAAAAAAAAAAAAACAGAAAGAAAAGAGGGAAAAGACATCATGGCCAGTATCCATTTTGATTATGGTTTTATTTGTTATCCTTTTCAAAGTGTAACTGTTTATAGAGATGTGTATATTCTCCTCCCTGCTCCCACAGGAACATTATATTGAATCACCCTTTTCTCTGAAGGATTTATATACACTTTTTTATGTTTCAGGGAGCTGTTCTCACATGCACTCAAATGTACATTTATATTCAGGGGAAGCTGTTCTCACACACAGTCAAGTATACATCAAGCACTTTCAAATTAATCTCTGTTTCTTGGTCTTCTTTTTTTCTTTTTCCTTTTTTTTTTCCTTTTGCTTGTTCTGCACGCTCTGCCTTTGTCCTTCATCCTTAACTGGAAAGCATACTGATGTATTTAATTCATGTAGGATTTCATCCTCCGCCCCGAGGAATTTCTTTGCAGTTCAATTTCTTCATCACTGGTTTATTTCTCTATTTTGCCTGGTGATATACAAATGCCCTGCAGCCATCTATTACTGTGTTTTCTAAATATCCATCTCATGCTCAAAAGGCCTGTTAGCTGAATATTCCATGGGTAGGGCACATAGCCCTGCTTGTTCTGTTTCTTTTAGGGCAGCTTTTGGGTATCAGTTTTAGAATCTTTTTCACTGCTAAGGGCCAGTCAGGACACAAAAAGCAATTGTCCAACAATCTCTTTTAACAAGAGGAATTGCTCCAATCTCCTTGTGAATTAACTCTCCAGTGGTTTATCAATAGGGCTAGTAATAAACTCTAACAAACACAGAAAATTTGATAGTGTTAGAAAATGGTATAAGGCATTGGGAATGCTGCACTGAGCACTGTCAAATACGGGTATTGAAGGTGAAGTGTAGAAAGGATTGAGCTCCAGCTCGATGTTGTTTTGCAGTCTGATTGCTGGCGACTGAGTGCAGGCTGCTTTATCTGTGTCTGCCGGGATTGAGGAGTCCAGGTCAGCTCAAAAAGAGCCTTAGCTGGACACAGGGGTGCTTCCTAATCAAGCAATGTTTGCAACAGGACTAAATAATGAAACAGGGAACAGCCACACAACACAATTCATCACCAGCAAACATAAAGAAATATGCCTGGGTCAGCCACAAGAGAAACTCCATTTTTCTTCTTATCAGGACAACATCATAAACATGCTTCTGGGATTCTTATTTAGCCTATTCTCAAAGATTTTTATGATAGAGTTCTCCAAGCTCCCTATCAAATTTCTGGTTTAGGATGTCCTCTCAGAGCCATTTTTTCCCTAATGCCTAATCTGACTCTTGCTGTGCTTTATTTTTGCTCTTTCCTGAGGGAACATGAAGATCCCATGCTCTGAAACTAACATGTTCCTAAAGCAGAGCAGATCTTATTTCAGGGAGTATCATTTTAGGAATCTCCCAAAGTGCACAATCAGTAAACTGCACAGAATAGTTGAAATTCTGTGACATGAGTGAATAAATTCTGTGACATGAGTGAATAAATTCTATGCTTGGGCTGCAGTAGAACTGGAGATTGCAGCAGAGACTGGGCACTGCAGCCAGGCTGAAATCCACCCAGAAGTGCCTCCAACCAGTTTCTGTGTTCCCATTATGAGCCTTGCCAATTTCCTTGCTCCATAGGAGGGTTCCAGATGGGTCTTTGTTGGCAGCACACTGCAAAAACTGGGTCTGTCCTAGGAACTGTGACTGCGTCTAAGCTCAGCTGTCAAGAGCCCTGTTACCTGTGCTGCCAGCACAGCAATCCCATGAGACCAGGTGTGATCAAATCCCTGTGATTTACCCACTCAAGAGCTTCTATTGGCCCACAGTGAAAGGAGTTTTAGTTAAGTCACATTCCCTGGGACTTTTTACAGGCAAAAGGGCACAAAGGAATGGCTACTCTGGCTCCGTTAACAGGGGGAATGTCTTGGTTTGGAAAGACAGGTGTCTACTGAGGAAGGCAGGAGCCTCCCTTGAAGATATAAACTCCCTTTCTCTGAATTATTATAATTTTGAAATTAAGGGGCTTTCAGGCAAAGATATGGGAATAACAATTTTTTCCTAGGAACACTAAAATAAAAATGCAGTAATACAAAAAAAAAAAGACAAAACCCCAAAAAAAAACTACTGACAGAGTCAGAATGCAGCCTGACACCCTGTGGGTCAGGGTGTTGGTAGCAGTCCAGTCAAGTCCTCCTGGAGTGACAGATGTGGTTCTGTTGGAGCAGAGATGATCCTGTAGAAGGGTGTAGTTTTCTTCTGAAGGTCCAGTGGTGATGAGATGGGTCTGGTTTTTCTATGGGAATCCAGTGCAAACAGGCTGTCCTGGTGTTCTGAATCTCAGGTTTTATCCAGGTAGGAATGCTTGGTTCCTCCTGCTGGGTGGAGCATCTCCCAGTGGGATGATGTAATTTTATTAGTCATGCAGAGAGACTCAATGGCCCGTTAACAGCAGATATCCCCTGGAAGGAGGATGGGTCCTGGAAGAGATAAAGAACACTGCCCCACTTGGTTTTAACAGCTGGTAATAGAACACAAACTGCTGGTTACATCTTGCATTGCAACCCAAGACAGGGAAACCTGATGTTAACAGAATGATGGATCAGAGCCCTTAGCTTAGGAGAGGATTACAGCTTGTTTTCTACTTTATCCATTAAACATGATTAAATCTCCATGCAAGCAATTCAGTTACTGACAGGAACATATAAGTCTTTCAGAATAGGACAGCCCAATGGGTGAAATGCTTCTTTTATGGCCAGTCAAAACAGTGGGTACGTTCAATACAGTGATTTGACTGAACTAACATTGAGGCTGTGATAGTAAAAAATAACATTAGCAAACTTGATATACATAAAAGAAGAATTAACTTAATCTATAAATAAGGCCGTATTAGTTTTAGAAGTCTCTGCCTAAGGAACTCAGAAAATTATTTCTAGTTTAATGTTTCTGCCTCTAAAGGTAGATGTTAATATAAAAAATACTGTGGGTAAAACTGCAATCAGAAATAAGACTTCAGATTTGTAGTTTGAAATCTTTTCTTGCAGTAGATATCTCAAACAGCAGCAGAAATGGCACAATATAGAGTTAAAACTATGTAACATGGTATAGGCCTGGTCATTTAGTTTAAAAATGTAGGGAAAAGAAAATATTAGATGCAAGTGTTAATTGTCCAGGACATGTCACTTACTTAAGCCAAGGATGCTTGGGGCATTCAGAAAACTTTCTGTGTTATGGGAATGAGATCAACACTAAATTCAGACCAGTTTACCCAATGCTGTGTCCAGATAAATCTTAAAACCTCCTAGGATAATCTTCCAAAGCAACCTGTTTCAATATTTACTTTTCCTCATAGAGAGGAGTTTTTGGTTTGTTATTTTTTGGTGTTTCTTTTTTTCTTATGGTAAGTCAGAACTTCAGCTGGTTCAGTTTTCTCTCTTATTCTTGTCTGGATCTACCTGTTTTAGAGCCTCCTGTAGATACAAGAAAATCCCCTTTGGCCTCTTGAAAACCTCTCATCTCCTGGGTAAACAAGCCCATGTTCCTCAGCCTCTCTTCACAGGCAAGTGCCCCCATGATGTTGGTGAATTACTCCAGTTTAGTGACATCTTTCAAGTTTTGGCAGGGTATGAACTAATAAACCTAGGTGGAACATCTTTACATGTGGCGTCTTTCAGTATTTTCATTAGTAACTGGTATGATAGGATAGAGAATGTGTTTGCCCATTTTTTGGTAAAGGCCCTTTGTACAAATGCTAATTTCTATTAGCATTTTTAGAAAGGGATCTGAGAGCCCTTTTTACTATTTTATCACAGCCAAATATGAGTTTATATATGATACTGGATAGAAAAGCTTGAAATTTGAAGTAATCCTTTTGTTTCCCTCTGCACTGAGAAAACTTCCCCTGGAATATTTTTAACATTTTACTTTGAGAAAGATGGAGATAAGGAGCCCAGGGAAATTACAAGGAGTCTAGAAAAAAGCAATTAAAACCATCGGACATCTGTAATACAAGACTCGTGAGAAAAGGTGGAAGCAGTTGTCTGCAGAAGATTGAGGAAAGACATAGTAATAGTCTTCAAATACTTTAGAGGCTGCTTTTGGGAAGATGGGATCTTCATGTTCCCTCAGGAAAGAGCAAGAGTAAATGAGCTGAAAGCACAGCAAGAGTCAGATTAGGCATTAGGGGGAAAATGGCTGTGAGAGGACATCCTAAAACAGAAATTTGATAGGGAGCTTGGAGAACTCTATCATAAAAGTCTTTGAGAATAGGCTAAATAAGAATCCCAGAAGCATGTTTATGATGTTGTCCTGATAAGAAGAAAAATGGAGTTTCTCTTGTGGCCCAGGCATATTTCTTTATGTTTGCTGGTGATGAATTGTGTTGTGTGGCTGTTCTCTGTTTCATTACTTAGTATATAAAAAGAGTGCCATTGATTATGGCTTTTTACTGTGTCTACAAATGTCTATGATTACTGTGATTAAGTATTTTCACTTGGCTTTAGAGAAATAAGCACTCATGTTCATTTATTTTGTGTTCTTCAATAAGCTTTTGGCTTTTGCTGCAAAGGATGTCAGCAGTCAAGCACTCCCTAAAAGCTTTTCCTCTTTTATTGGCTACATCTAAATTCCACAGTCATGCTGAATATTATCAGTCACTCTTGACTCAGCTAAAATGATTTTAAAGCAGTCAAAGAAATTGTGGGAGGTTTTGCTGCTGAGCAGCTGATTTTTAAATTGCAAAGGGTTCTGTGTGGTTTCTCACACACTGTCCATATGAAAACTTGGACTACAACAGATTTGATCTCGTTGCATTAATGTGTGTGACTTGGACTTTTCCATAAGTGCACTGTTGGGAAGCTTAGATTGGACCAGAGCAAAGGTCATTTGCTGTTGGATATCTCATATGTTTTCCCTACTTAATACTAAAAGAAGTCAGTGTATCACTCTTAAATGTTCTGTACCGTGAGATTCAGAGTGGGAAAAACTAAAACCATTTAGCTTTGTTAATCAGTTTACATCAAGAGTTTCATAACTAATCCTGATGCTCTTACTGGTTTTCTTGGAATGCAGCGTAATTCTATCCCACAGTGAAGTCCCAGTAGATGTTCCCATCACCCCAGACCAAGTTTATTTTTGTGTGATGATCTCTTCATTTTCTTGAGTTTTCCTTTCTTTTTTTTCCCTCTCATGATTTATCATCCAAGCACTCATAACCTTCAGAGGAACTGCAAAACACATTCCCATGAAAATCTTAAATCTCTAAAAGCAAAAAAAAAACCCAAAAAACCCCACCCATAAAGTAGCCTTGTTTCTCACTGAATGGCTTGAGTAAACTCTTTTGTCACAGCCATAGTAAAGTATGAGTCTTTAAAGTCCAGGACTGCCATCAGACTCTGTCATAAACTGGAGTATTGCCTTTTTGACTGATTTTTGCTATAAAACCAAAGGTTTCATTAATCTCATCTAGAGCTTTAGTGGAGGAAAAAGAAAAAAGGAAAGAAAAGAGTAGGCAAGATGTGATAGAGTAGCTTTAATCATTTTGGGGGGTTTATTGGCTGTACATCTTTGGTCAATCTCAAGTCATACTAGTTCTCTCAGTGAGGCTTTTCTTTTCTAAAAAATAATGGCACCAGACATTATAATTACACAATAGAGGTCATTCAACAATACTTCAATTCCATATTTCTTTAGCACACCATAAATAAGGAAAAAAATATTTTTTGGTCTACAGAGATACTGCAAAAGGCTTTTATTTGAAAGTACTTCATCATACAAGGTTTTTTTAAAACTGATACTAGTCATTTCTTCAGTTTGATGGAGGCAGCAAGTTGTATCAATACAGATTTTAGGCCATGGGGCTCCTGTCCCATTGGCTGCTATACGTCTATGGTCATCAAACATCTCATGCATATGAGGTGTTATAGGCCTTGGCTGTGATCTTGAGGTTGTTTTGGGGTAAGAAGTATGTAATATTTGTAATTTCTAGATAAGCTCATTTGATAGATAGAGGTCCAGGTGAAGGCTGCTGTTACTAGGCTTTTGGAGTCACTGCTCATGTTCTGAAGAAAAGCCAGAATGGAATGTGATCTTGGCAATCTGCCTGTTAAAGATATCATGATTTGAATACAGAAATTCAGCACCAGGGTGAGGTTCATTTGCACAGGGTGTGTGTGGCACATGCAACAGCAGGGCGCACATTGTTTTTTCTCCTTCTGGAAGCTAAAACACCCTCTATTAACTGATGTAAATTTTCCCATCCTGATGGGCAGTGACTGGACTTGGCTGTTTGTAATTTTGCTGCAGAATTTTGCCTTCTAGTTTTTTATTACTCAAACGAGTTTGTGAAAGCAGCAAGGAACATTTTACATCTATGCACAGACATTCATCCTGTCAATTGGTTTTTCAGAATCCTTTATGTTCTGTTCAAGCATCTCTTCCCACTAAAACTTTATTTTATAGTGCTATTGTGAGAAATGGCTGTGTTATTACTTCTAGTGGGTCTTGTTCCCCATACTCTAAGTTGGCTTTGTGTGAGGGATTTTTAATATTTTTTTAAAAAAATTACATTAAAGAGTGTTCCCTTTGTGAACAACCAGCTTCTTTAATGGAGCTTCAGCATCCAGGGGTTGCAGGGTTTACCTTGTGGGAGAGGCTCTGATAGCAAAAGACCTTAAACAGAACTGAAGAAATCAAATTCCTACATCATATTTTGCATGTTGACAAGGGAGGACTGGCCTAACACCCTGGAACATACTCACAAAAGATACTGAGAAATTTAAGAACCTTGTAAAACTGCTTTCAATCATCCCACAAGTAAAATTAAACTATAAATAATGTAAATATTAAAATATCAGTTGTGAGTTCACACAGATCCTTTAGCAACAACAATGAGAGGATTGACTAATGTTGCAGTCATTACATTATGGGGAAGTTGGCCCACAGCCCAACCCAGCAATGTTAAACACCATATTTCTTCCAGTAAAGTAATTTCTGATTGCAGTATCTATTTTCAGCTCAAGTAGCTCAATGTGGGAGACTTGGACTAGCTCAGACAGGGCTGTGTTTTCATGGTTTAATTGTGTCCCCTGATGCAGTTGGGCATCAGAAATCAAACATGAATTCTGAACAAAATGCATCATATTTATAGTGGTAGTTTTTGACTTGGAATATTTCAGCCCAAAAACAAATTTGGGGTTTAGACATTCTCAAGATGCTAAAATGCTTTCAAATCAGGATTTAGTTTGGCCTTCTGTCCACATATGCATCAAGATGTTAATGTTGATAATTTTCTCTATCTCTTTCCTATGGGCTTCAACAAATAGAGTTTCATTATTCTAATTGTATCAATTTATTTAACACTTATTTTTTTAAAAAAATACCACTGATAAATAAGATAAAAGACAAATGAATGAGTGAAAGAAGGTTCTGAGGAAACCTGAACACAGGTTCAGGTTTTAGACACAGGTTTATAGTTCTTTGAGATCTACAGCACAAAACTACACAATAACTGTGTAACAGTCACCCTTTACTATAACCCTCCAAATGTGCACTCACATCTTACATCATACAGAAAAATGTGGAGGGAAAAAATTTTTAGTGTGGACCTTCATCATGCCTAGCACTACTTTGCTGAATTAAATAATATATATATTTTTAAAACCACCCTAGTGACCTGGACTTTCACTTGGAGGTGAAAGATAACCATAGGAGATGTGGATTCAGAGTCAGCTGCCATGGAAGCGTTTCCAAACAATAAAAGTGGGAAGGCCACCTGAGCATTTGCTGTGACTTAAACTTCCAGCTGTAGCCTATAATCTCATGACAACTTGTTTTTCTTTCTGCAGTAATGTAAGGCAGGCACTTTTATGGGAAGATGAGGAAACCTCTCAGGAAAGCTTGTTTGTCTCATTTGTGAATGCATCAGGAAGCAATGGGTTGACTCAGCCCATGTTTGAGGTTTTAGCAAGAAACACACATCCTGAAATTTATTTCTGCATTTGAACTTACCAGGAACACTGAGTTTATTTAAATGTATTTTGAATTAAGGGTTAACACACTGTATATTGCCTTGGAATAGAGCCCTCTAATCTGTTTACATGGTTCTGTGTACACAGTTGTGATGAGTAAATCACTGCAGTTGGTTTTTCTGTGTGAGGATGCAGTTTATCAGGCCTTTCTGGAACTATTGAATGATAGGATTGTTAGGAGAAACCTGGCTAATCTATTTTCTTCTGCAATAACATGCCATGGCCACAAACTATGTTGGTGATAAGAAAAAAAGCTAAGCCACGTTGTCAGATTCTGCACCTTATTTACCCAAGGGTGAACACAGAGTAACTGCAGAGAAAACAAGACAATGTATTTATATTCTGTTTTAACTTGAGTCAGAATCATCTCTTCAGGAGGGTGCATGTTTAATGATAGCATCATACCTTGGGGTTTGCTTGTTTTTGTTGGATTGTGGAGGTGTAGGAATTTTTCTTAAATTCCCTTCTTGCCTAGTAGGGAGTCAATATTTATAACCCACCATCTTTGAGAACAACTTTTAAATATTTCAAGACCAAGAGAGAACTTGTTTCCAGATTCACTTTCAGGCTGGAGTCAAGAAATTAAAGCAATGAGGGTTCTAAAAAGAAAAGCAAAGAAGAGCCAGAAGAAAACACTTGTTCAGTTGTTGGATTCCTCACTCAGAAACTCTCACTGTGAAACCTGTCTCTGTCCCAGTTAGCGACATCAGACAGAGCAAGAGATTCCCACACTGAGAAAGGGAGAGATGAAATAATGAGGAAGTTAATGCTGGAAAACACAAATGTGAATAATGAGTTACAAATATTTACTGTCTTGCATGGTTAGCTATTTTGGATGAAATTTCTTAGGTAATTGTTCTCTTTTCCAGGGACCGGGCTCCCTTCATCTTCACATCAGAGATGGAGTATTTCATAACAGAGGGTGGAAAAAATCCACAGCGTTTTCAGGAGTTTGTCGAGCTTTGTTGTCGCGCTTATAATATAGTCAGGAAACACAGCCAGCTACTCCTGAACCTGCTAGAGATGGTAAGAAGCTCGAGGATGAAACCAAAAATCAATTTCCTCTGGGGTTCTCTTCCCTTTTTCCACCTCTCTGCTGCCTCCAGTAACACTGTAATTTGAAGAGGCATCAGATGCACAGCTGACAGTGTTAGTGCTGCACTTCCTGTACAAAGAAGCAGTCCACTCTTCAGTACCAGTTTCTGAAAAAAGGAAAGCTAAGCTGCTTGGTGGTTTTCTCCATTTTATAATGCATTATTTTTTACAGAATTGCAGGAAACTGCAAAAGAAACTACGTAAAACTTTTGCATTCAGGAATTTCACTCAGCCCTTTTTCTAGGGCTTCATTTACCATTTTTGTTCATGTTGGCAATACAAAGTAAGCTAAATATTTCACAGGGTGGGTGATCTGACAGTACTTCGCAGCACTGCACTCCAGTGATGCCTTTAGAATGGGGAGCTGCACATTTCCACAGTCCATTCTCAGGATGGCAAACACAGGAAAGAAAGAGCAATGCCCATATTGACACAGGTTTTAAAATTCTTTTGTAAAGATTTTTAAGGCCTCTAGGAGCTATTTTTTATCCTGAAATATTCCTACTGACTCATGTGCTGGGGCAAATTCCATATCTGATTTATGCCTCTATTTACTTGTGTGGGGAAGGTTAATGATTTTCCCCTTTGTGGGTACAACGAGAATATTGCATTAACTAATCCTTGCTAAGATGCTTGGCTAAGATATCAATCCAAAATTTGTGTGCAGGGCCCCACGACCTAATGGAGTAGTCTGTGCATGACAAAGTCTACATGGCCTTATAAACAAATCTGCTGAGATTGGGGTGCAGCCAAAAATTCCTCTGTAAACACTACTTTATCACCTCCAACCTGTGCAATGGGGGAGGATGAAAGAAATTGAACGAATCTCTCTCCTTGCCTCTTCCATCTTGTCCATGGATTCTCATGCAGTGATTCAGGAGCAGGAAGAATTGCTCCAGGTCTCTTGAACTTGCTGCTTAGTAGCCACAAAAGTGCAACAAAACTTCCTGCCCATCATAAAGCACAATTCTCCTCTGGAAGCAGTGCAGAGTAAGGTTGTAGGAGATCCTGTCCAAGTCAAAGAGCCTCTAGAAATTCCAGAATCAGCCTGTTCTCCCTCCACAGCTGTAATCCCTGCATTTCTGAACAGGTTGCCTAAATAAAGCCTCATCTCCTGCCCATCTCCTTGTCCCCAGTGCAGTCCCTCTTTCTGCCAGTGGCTGAGATAATGATGTCTGATTACTCTGGGATAATAGAGAGTGTACTAGGAAAACGCTCCTAGCAGGAGATCTGAATAACTATCTCTGCCTGGCCAAAGCTCAGGTTTGTCTGTATTCAGGACTTGCTGCATCTTTTGTTTCTGCTGATCTTGTAGCAGAAGTAACAGAGATGAGCTAAAAGTCAGCATCCAGATATGTCTTAATATTTGCCAGTGGGCTGCAGCTCAGTCAGTTGTGTTGCACTTCATAATTGAAAAATAACTGGCAGCACGCTCACACCCCATCAACAAGCTCTTCATAGCAAAAGGAATTAAACAAACAAGACCAGTTTAGGTACAAATTGATTTTGCCAATAATATTTGGAAAGATGAATTTGTTTCTGCACTTGAAGTGAGAAGTTGGTCAAAAACTTCAAGATGTTGCAGTTCCACGGGTCGTTTCTGGAAAAAATAAATAGATGTGAAGTTCCACTTTGGATTCATTTCCACACAGAATTTCAGATGTCATCATGGAGGGATAAGATTAACTAATCACTGATTATTTGTATCAGTGACAGTCTAAGATTCCTCTCACTGTTTGGAAACCTGCATCATTAATCTTTAATTCTACTCCTACTTCCTATTTTCTCAAATGACATTTGTAAAACATGGTTAAAAAAAATAAAATAAGACTCTTTCTTAAAAAACAGAGTACTTCACAGAATATTACACTGGATGCACAGAATATTCACAGAATAGTGAACCATACCCTGGGTGATCAGGGATAATTAGTGGTTTCTAGCAAACATGATTATGAACAATTTGAGGGATTTTTAGCCCAGTTTGGGAGTCAATGTTATTTCTTGGTGGTGAGCAGCATGTTTCTAAAGCTGCACTGATGTTTGCTACTGGGAGTAAGAAATAATCCATGAAGTTTCCATCACTTTCAAAAGCACAAACATGGAGAGGAGACCCGAGAGTCTGCTGGGGGAGTTCAGCTGTGTAAACACCTGTAGTTCATCAGCTTTGCTCTCATTAAAGATTTGATGAGAACTATTGTAAAGAGGGGAACGGCAGGACACAAAAACATTCTGACCACTTTAAAGAAATGCGAACTCCATTACACTAATAAAGATTTTTTCATATAGAAAGTTATTGAAAGGGACTTTATCACTCCCTTTTCTGGTGAAGGGCAAGGAGCTTAATTTGCCTATGCAACAACTCTTTTTTAATCCAAAGGGGGCAGGAGCTGTTATCATCTTTTATAAATGGGTTGAAGGTATATTGATAAATAGCACTGTGTGTCTTTCAGTGCTGAATATTGTTATTGTCCCTGCTGTCAACTCGCTTTAATTCACCTCATTGAGCTTTCTGCCCCTCTGTTCCTTGCCAGTCAAAACTCTGTGAGGACACCTAACTGTCCAGTGGTAGCTTGGCTTGGGGCTGAGGAAGATTTTCCTCATAATGCCAAAAATAAAATGTACAAATGTTGAGAATGTTTGAAAGAATAACCTTAAAATAAAACCAGTGCTTCCTTTTTTTTTTTTTTGCTGTTACTTGAAAAACTCAGTGGGTTTTTCTGTCTGAGCTAGACATAAATATCAATGAAGAATACACAGCAGTGACTGCAAATTCAGATACATTTCCATCTGAGCAATCTGAAGGAGTGATGCTTTTTTCTGCATTGCACACAAAAAAAGCATCTCTCCCAACTTGCTGTGATTGCTGAGAAAAATCTGTAGGTTTCAAAGTGAGCAAATTTGATTGTTGTCATTGACGTTTGAAAATGCCTGGAGAGAGCTGCATGGGCAATTGGACACACTGAGCTGTCTAATCTCCTCGAGTTTTTTACTTTGCAAGGGGAATATTGGCATTATTTGGTTTTTGAATCTAATCTGGCTAGCTGACTTGAACAGTTCTGTCCCCCATTGATGGAGGATGATACCCACCCCCAAGGGCAGTTCTGACTGCCCATCTCAAGGCTCCTGCCATGAATCAGTGTCTGAAGAAGCTTTTCTCCTCCTCTGCCTGCAAAGGGAGTGAATCTGTGATCCCTTTGCAGGAGGAGCCCTGAGCAGTGATGGTGGAACCAGGAGTTACAAATGAGAGGGTGATGTTGCACAAAATTGAATTAGGGCTAAGACAACGCTGTGAGCATAACAGAAATGTGGTTGCTATTGTTCAGGTGGCTGAATTTGGTCACCTTCCCTTTATCACCATTAGAAGGATCTGAAGGAGGCTGAGCAATGCACACCTTGGGGTTATGGTATCTGAAGAGAAAATAAATAACTGAAATGGATCGTTGATTCTGACCCATGCCTCTTTCAGGTGCCTCGGTGTGAAGGTTTACAATGCAATATATTCACTTTATTATTCCAGGCATTGCTCTAGCATCAGAACCATTTTTCAGATCAGCAAAACTGTTTTACAAGATGCTTTGGTGTAAAATCTTTCTTCTTTCACTTAGGCGCATTTCACTTAAATTTCTTTTCAATAGAGCAGTGGACTAATGCTCTAATATTACTTTATGTTTAGATGCTGCATGCAGGATTACCTGAGCTAAACAGCGTCCAGGATCTGAAATATGTGTATGATAACCTCAGGACTCAGGACTCAGATCTCCAGGCTACAAGCTACTTTACAAGGTAAAACCAGAACATAATCTAGAAACCTTGTCTTCTTCAGGCATGAAGCGGTTTTTTTTCTCTTGTGTTAAGAAGCTTAATCAGGGAAATTACACAAAAGGATGATTTTTCTTCACGTGTTTACTTTTAAGAAGTCATTCCTTATGCATGTTATAACCAATTTCCTCAAATTTCTGGAAGAAACAGTTGTGCATTTGTGGTACACTTGTAACAAGTCACTTATTCAGTGCCTGGAGATCTCTTAGGCTGTCATGGTGAAACCATCCTGATTTGTATCTAGCGTTTTCTCTATGTTTTTAAATGCAGCAGCTACATGCAAGCAAATTGGGACTGCTTAAAGAGATTCACCTTGTTAATACTCGGAGTGAGAGCCTTCAATTTCTGCATTTTACTCCTTTTTCTCTTCCTTTTTTGGCCTTCTGTGTTGCCTCAGAGAAAGTACTTTGCTAGCCATGGTTTCTCCATCTGCAAAACTGCTGGCTTTTGCTTTTAAACAATTAACAACAGATCAGTCACAGAAAAGCCTTGTGTGTGAATACAGGTACATTTAAAGCTTCATTTGTGTTAGGATAATGAAACCTTTCACCTGTTCATGATAATAGCTGGGGATTAATGAGGAAGAGCTGCAGCTGAAGTGCATAAAGCCAGTCTAAGACCCTCAGTCCTGATCTTTCAGTTCAGGCCTCTGCATCACATATATCCAGCTGTTGGTGTGATGATGCTGTAGATGGAATGAGGGGAGATTTATCTGGAACTGGAAACCCACTTTGCAATTCTATGCACAGCATGAGACAAAATCTCCCTGTCAGAGTCTGCCCTGAGCAGCACCATCACTTCCCAAGGACTGTGAATTCCTGCTCCCTGGGCACCCCCTACACATGCAGAGCAACTCAGACTCATCTGACCTGATGAAATTTTTGAGAAATTAAAAGTGTGCTGTTTATAGTGCTCCTTTTCATGTACTAGAATCTGTTACAATCTGAGGAAACCAAGGCAGCAAGTTTGGAGAAGGCTGGGGCAGAGACCTAGAGAGTTTAAGGGGACCTTTCTTTGGGGAAAAAAAAAAAAAAAAAAAAAAAAAAAAAAAAAAACCACCTGTCAAACCAAACTACTGTTCCATGACTTCACCCACAGTGTAGCACTGAGTTCCTTTTCCTGTAACACTTGCTTGTTTCAAATGCTTTCACTCCTGCCCCTTATAAAGATTTTTATATTTTAAAATTTAATTACAGCTTCACATTTGCCATCAACTCCTACCTTATTCTTTCCTTTAAAATTTCACATATTCTCAAATTGCACACTTATATTTATACTTCAAATAGGAAACATGCAGTTTCTAATTAAACTGCAAAAGTCTTGATTCTGTCAACTGGTTCAGGTGGTTGTGTCTGAATCTCATGGGTAAAATACCCAGTTCATTTAGTTAATGAAGATGAGCTGGGATATACAAAACAAGCAGGAAAATCTGAGTCTTCAGAGTGAAAATTGCATCAGTGTCATGCAAAGCTCAGAGCTGGTGCCCCTCTGGAGGAGGAAAGGATCAGGTTTTAGCTGGTCAGTTATGGTTTGGGTTGGCATCACTGCAGCCTTGCTTGGCTGGAAGAGTAAGACTTGGTTCAGGGAAGAGCTGGATCTCCACACACTTTCTTTTGAGGGTTAGGGACTTCAGAGAGGGAATTCACCTGCAGTCTTCCTCAGCCAAAGGATGTGGAATAAGGCCAGTGCTGTTTTGGAAGAGCTGGCGTGCTTTTTTGCCTGGTAGAGGTTTGTGTTAGGCTTAGGGAATCCTGCTCAGCTCACAGAGACTATAGGTAGGACTCAGAGGCCAGAATGTCCTTCTTCCCCTTAGATTTCTTGTTAGGGATGGTGTTAAGGAAATGAGAGAAACTCCACTCAATTCCTGCACACCAATAAGGTGGTTGTGCTGTGGATTCTGTTCTTATTTGAAACTTCATTTTCTCCTAAAATGCATTCTGTGAGCTTCAGAGCTATTCCAATTTCCTTCAAAATGCTGAGGTTCTGTTATTGCCTATCATTACATCACATAGAAAAGACAGATATTGCTAGAGTGAATATTTTATTCATTAATATTCTTAGGATATGTTTGTATTATATAGGCTCATTTGCAAGAAGAAAATCCCTCTTTATTAGTTCATGAATTTCCATGGATCTCATTTCTCTTGGAGATTCTTTTCTTTATTCTACTTTCTATTCATTTGAACATTACTTGTGTTAATTCAAAACATGTATTAACATCTCAACATGTTTGAACTTGGGGATAATATCAGGCCTCATGTCTAGTAGGATTTTAACTTCTGGAAATTGTATCCGGGCACTTTTCAAAACAAAGTCTTTGGGATGTCCTGACATCCAGATCCATGCAGAGACTGTCCACCTGTAAAAACACTTTCCAACCTGGCTTTAGGAATGTAAATATATTGAGATTTTTTGCGAGCTTTGTGTTACCCGCATCATCTTTATTCCTTAACTTCTTGTTATTTGAAATATTGATATGAGAAAAAAATCCAGTTATATACTTTTCATGGTCAATCTCTGGCTTATTCCTGTATCTATTTTTCAAGCTGCCCTTAGAAAGTCAAGGGAATTGGAAGTCCTGATTATTAGCACAACTTCTAGTCATTCTCAAATGCCTTGCAATTTGTAGCTCCTTTTTCTCTATAATTGCTTCCAAAAACACTTCATTGTTTTTTAAAAGTTCTTTTTTGGACAAGGAGTGTGGTCATTGGAATGTTAAACCTTGCCAACAGAAAGTTGTTTCTTGTTCTAAGTACAAGGTAGTTATTGTAATCTTTCAGATTCAATCATATAATGTATCCACCGAAAATCCCAGCCCTCTGCTAGTGGAAACAGAAGAACAGTATTCCTCTGTATTTCTGTAGAAATGGGTTGCTCTTAGCAATTTTCTGAGATTGGTTTAGCAGTAACACTGACATTGGCCCTAGTGTGGTTTAAAAACAACACAAAATGATGAATGATGTCACAAATGCTCCTGGCAGAACGATGTTAATTTGTTCTTCGCCGTCACCTCTCTGGCCGGCAGAACAATTGTGTCAGAATTTGGACTGTAATGCACTGACCCCCTTCAGGCTCATGAAACATTCTGTGTTTTACTGAATTCCTTTGGTCTCATTCTTGATTTAAGTCATGAGCAACAGCAGTCTGTGGTGTCGTTTGTGTGCAGCTCCTCTCACACAGGGTCAGCTCCCTGTTCGGAGCTGATGAGCAGCGGCGTTCAGCCCCACGGCTCGCAGCCCCCTGGAAGGTCACACCCTCACTCCGTGGGTAAACAGTGCACCCATTGAGAGTTAAACAAGAGTTTCTGTGTTTCCTTGTCAGCCCTGTGCACCTACTGCCAAATGAAACATCATTGTCTCTCCAGCATCTGCCCTGAACTTGGTTTGATCTTTGAAACTCAATTTGATCCTTACCCCTCCCTCCTTTCTTCTTCCCCTGACAGCACAGTTTTATCAGAAACTGGAAACCTATCTTACTTCTGGATATAAATTTCCTCTATGGTTTTTCTGCAGATGTCTTCAAATGTCAGCATGGTGTGGCAGGCTGCCTGACATTTTTAATGTGCCTGCACAGGGATGTATATTTAAAATTGGTTTTAAGAGCATAAAGTTAGCCTAATGCAATGAATGGAGTTGATTTCAATTGATTGCAGTGTGCAATCTAACCCACTCATAGAAACCCATGAATAAGAGATGCAGGGTGGATCTGCCAATTACCAGGGGAGCACATTGTGTATCTTCAGCAGCCTGACAGAGGGGGTTGCTGCTTGGGTCAGCTGCTTTGTTTATTAATTAATGGACTCATTTTTTAGGTACCTATCATTGCCTAGGTCAAGCATATCCACTCCAAACCACAAATGCCAGCAGTTTCAAGCTGGACAATCCACAGGAACTCATCATGATGCTGATCTCAAACTGATAAGTCAACCTCTGTTTCTCAGGTGGCTGAGGGTATTTCAGCGAGAAATTTCCCAAACAGGTGAAGCACAGTGAACATTGGTGGCGTCTGAAAGGGATTGGACCAAACTAAAACACTAAACTTTATTTCAGTGACATTCAAGTAGTTCGTAAAGATTGTGGTGTATGTGCCCCAAAGGAACAGGAGGCAGACTTCCTCCTTGAATTTATGTTTTTTGAGGAATTCTTATTGTAAAAGGTCCATTGCTGAAAGCAGTAATATTCTGGAAAACTCTATTAATATGGGGACATACTACTCAACTGTTTTAAAATGGAGCTTGGTAAAGTCGTGGATAGAAATGTGGAATATAAATGAAACACTGTTCATTATCATCTGAGAATCCCATGAAAATAAATTTCGCTCATTATACTCTAAATGATTTTCAGGCCTAGATGGAAATGAGAAGCAGGATCCCATCAAGAAAGAGAAAGAAATATGCGCAAAGACCAAGACCTTAATAACTAGTCAGTAATAATTGTTGTATGTGCTGTGTGTACAGGCTGGTATGTCCTGAAAAATCTAAGCACAAGCCCTCAGAACACCTGACCCACAAGGAATGTCTGCTTCCTAAAACTAAAGTCACAAAATACCACTAGTCACTCTTGAAAACGTTAGCCAAACTTTTCATCTGTCTCCTCTTACACAAGCAGCCAACCAGTCTGTTCATGTTTTACCTGATACTGTAATTTGACAGCTCTGTAGAAAGACCGAAGCCAAATCTGAAATTCAAAGTCAGTTCAGCAGGTGGAAAGCAGAAAGTCATTACTTTCAAATAATCCCAGATATTTAACTTTCTTTTCTGAGAAGTAGGTCAGACACCAATCTGCATGGTAAACAGTTATTGTCATGTGAAAAATAGCCCTTTTCTCTCTGAAAACTGTGTTGGCAATATTTGGATCCACTGCTAATATTACTCTAGTTCATGACAATTTCCTGTTTTCTTCTGACTAACCTGCACTTTTAATACCCCTTGTACGGTTCACTTAGTTTAGCTATCTCTAGGCCATCAGGCATTAATTTTCTATGCAGCCTGGGCTACCAGAGCTCTGAAATAAATAAGATACTTTGTTGAACCTTTGTGAAGGCAGAGCCAGCTTTGAACACAGGGAAAAATGGTAATGGCCAGGGAGCAAGAGGAGGATTTTTACAAAGAATACCCATGAATACTCCTTTCAGCTATTGCTAAGCTTAATGTGGCTAGAGAAAAGGTGTATGGGCATGTGGGAGAGTGCAAGGAGAAACTTCCACCACTGGTCCTTGGGATGAACTTTGAAAATGCTGGCAGAAAGGGGAATAAGGTACCACAATGGGATAAACTGGGTCACTGAACTAATACAGGCCAAAAATAAACTGCAAAATCTCAAAAAGATAAGACAAAGGGTTTTGATGTGCCCCATTCCTCCATACATAGTTAGAAACCAGCTTTTGGGAGAGAGAATTTCCTTAAACCAATTTGCCCTTGAAAGAAAGTGCAGAGAGCCAGAAGCAGATTTGTTCCACCTTGCTGAGGAGACACATTCTGAGGTGGCATCAGAATAGCAAAGGGACCTTGAATTCTTTGTTGATTTTTGTTGATGTAACAAGGTTTACTGAATGTTTTCCATCCTAGCAAAGAGGACTGCATGCAGACAAAACAGAGAGGGGGAGAAAACAACTTATACTTCTGTTCTTATTTGATTTTAGATGTAATCATTTCAAATAACTCACAGGGAAAATCTGCAACAGTGACAACACGAGGCTCTGTTTAGATCTAAAGTATGTGATTAGCAATCTGGGTTTTAAAAGTATTTTAGAAGCCTAATGGACCCATGAAAGGAATAGTGGTAGTTTGGTATCAGGCAGTTCTGTGTAGTGATGATGTCTGAATTAGTACTAATTTACAAGCTGAGGCCCGTTTTATGTAAATTAAAGTGCAGCGTGTTTAGCTGCAAAGTTAACGTGCCTCTTATAGTAATGTGGCAAATTCCCTAACTGCTCTGCTGTAATATGGCCAGTTATAGATTCTATAACCTAATATCTCAGTGATTTAGGAAGTGTTTGAACTACACATTAAATTAAATACATAGGAGTTAAAAAGGAAGAGTTCCCCTCTGATGCAGCCTGGTTAATCACCACTGAATTGATTTTGTACTAATATTTTGAAATGAGATTTGTTTTCTCATTTTACATCAGCGTGTTAATTTGTTTAATTTATTAAATAGTTTGTTTCTGAAGAATGTAATTTATAATTAAGATAATTAACCAAATCAATTCTGAGGTACCTTTCCTTGTATTACATTAAGAGGAACATATACATCTTTCCTCAGTTTACTATGCCTAATTAGTGTATGATAAATTCACACACTATTTTGAATAAAATCTGAATTTCAGGGGAGTGAAC
The DNA here is from genome assembly GCA_013397095.1 of Sterrhoptilus dennistouni. NCBI lineage: Eukaryota > Metazoa > Chordata > Aves > Passeriformes > Zosteropidae > Sterrhoptilus > Sterrhoptilus dennistouni. The sequence continues at coordinate 523,201 of VWZU01006017.1, read as the reverse complement.
TGGGGAGATGCCTGTAGGTATAATATTCCTCATTCTTTCTGGTTTGGTTTAATCTGTGAAACTACAGACTTTAGCCAGAGCATCTGAGATCATGGAAATTAGGCTAATGGGATGAATGGAGTTGATTTCAAATGATTGCACTACACATTCCAACCCACTCACAGAAACCCATGAATAGAAATCTAATTTGAAATGACAGGTGGAGCACTTGCTCAGCTTTGAACAAGGCATGATGAAGGTGGTTAAGGGTGTTGCCAGCCCTTGTAACCTAGTTAGATATAATCCAAAACTGGGAAGAAAAAAAAAAAAGAACCAAAAAAGGAAAACATAGCAAAACCCTGACAATTTGATAGAGGGTTTGCTGCCTATGCCTTGAAACGAATGGATTGCTGTTCTGTAACATCAGAACAGATATAGGAGATCTTCAGAGAGCTGTCGAAATGAGAAGGGAAACAAAAAAAATTACCATCAGAAGTTAATAGGTCTTAAAAATTCAATTAGCAATTGAATTCAGGAGAGCAATGTGTTTTCTAATGAGTACTGCATCTCACTCTTCAAAGACCTGTGATTATCTTATAGTGTTATTTCTCAAGTCGAGTTCACTTTCACATTTGCAGTTCATATCTACATGTTTATCTAGAGGTTTTTTGGTTTTTTTACTCTATCGTGTCTTTTCTGATGAAAGATCTCAAAACTCTAGGAAATCAAAGGCGTGCTCTGGCTCCACTTGCACAGGGATGAGATGGAGTGAGATACCAGGAGAAATTTTCTCTTTTTTTTTTTTTTAGAACTTATCTTAGCAGTTCCACAGGGATAGAGCTTTTAAGAACTAGGTAGAGGATTAAGCAGCACATCATGCTCAGCTAAATCACAAATTGAATCCAAGAGCCTTGCTCAAACACGTGTAAGCCCATGTGAGGTTAGTGTAACCAAAAATAAATATAATCATAACCAGCAACTTCTCTCCTGCTCGGCAAAATGAACATGTGCTGCTCAACCCTGGGACTCCTCAAAACACACATGGAAGTGCTCTGCTTGTCCCTCGTGTCTGAAGGAAGGCTGGGATCCAGCTTGTGAGGAATAGCTGCTCCAAGCTAAGCCTTGAGGCAGGTTGTGGCAAGAACACTCTTTTAAGCAGCAGAGCTCAGGGGCTGGGTGTGCTGCAGTGCACATAGCAGTGGCTGCTCTGTGTGTGGGTATGTGAGGTAGGCTTTAGGATTTGGGATTTTTTGGGGCTTGTAGCCATAAAAAGAGGGGTCAAGGAGGTAAAAAAAAAAAAAAAGAAAAAAAAGCATAAATAGCACCTCTTCTGTTTGTTCATTCTTCAGGAAAATAAAGGAAAGTTTGGAGTGCTTTCCTGTCAAACTCAACAACTTGATCCACACTCTGGTACAGATGTCAGTGGGGAGCTCTGCCAAGCCTCCAGCTCCAGAGATTGTCCCCCAGGAATGGGTGATGCTGCACACAGAGAGGTCCATCGCAAGGGCCACCATCTTGGGATTCAGCAAAAAGCCTGACCCCGTACGTATCACGTTCTTTGCTTGTCCTCATTTGCCTGGATCTTTAATGACTCTTTCAAGAACTTGTGCACTCTCCCTCTTCCTTTACAGAAGATGTGCCTGTGCCACGTTAAAAGCATCATGGAATGAATAGTGGTGCCATAAGCAGTGAGCTACCAGAGAGCAAAAACACCAGGCAGACAGATATTTGCAGGGAGCCATTAAGGAGAGCAGTTCATTCCCTATAGTGAAAAATAAATCAAGAGCTAATTAAAGCATCCAGAAGGAAAGCATGGCACAAAATTAGGAAGTCTAATAGAAATTGGAGGCTGTTATATGATGCTTTAATGGTGCACTATTAGTTTTCACACACTGCAGTGATCTTTCAGTGTTTGAGTTGTATTGCTACCCAGGCAAGTTTGTCTTCCGGTGCAGCAAAGACTGTGAATTACAAACTGAATTCTCTGGCACTTGGCACTACATTAAAGGAAGGTTTTTCTTTGTTAAAATCACCCTATATATTTTCTTGTATTTTTTTTTTTATCATTGCTCTGCCTCCCTTTTTCCCCCAACACAGGTGTATCTCATCCTGGTGGTGCAAACCTGCAACGTGGTCACCTTTGTGGAAAAATCGTTCGACCAATTCTCAAAACTTCACAGCCATCTCCAGAAGCAATTCCCATCTCATGCCCTCCCAGAGTAAGGCAGCTTATTAGTGGATGTTATTCTGCTGTTAAGTGGTTCTCTCTTCTGTGCTCAGATAAATCTGTGAGAATATTCACAGCAGATGTATTTTTAGAAACACAAAGGCAGAGTGACATATTCTATCAAGCCTTCTATTCAGCCCCAGAAGAAACTGAATCACAGACCATTGTGGCAGTCTAAGTTTTAGTTTTTATTGTCCTTTTTTAATGGGAGGAGAAAAGGGGAATAGCTTGGGCCTGAAAAAACTATGCCTGAAATTAAGAAGTAAGCAGTGTTGACTTCATTAAAGGAGCCTTTAATAGTTATTATTTTCTTCATGATGTTTATCAAACCTTACGGCAAAATTCATATGTCAAATCCATGTAAGAATGTTCACAGTGGGTCAGAACAGAAATCTCTGACTCTAGCACCATGATGAACATTTTTACAATATGATGAACATACCCCCAGCTGAGAAATACACAATAATCTCATGTACTGTCCTGCCCCCAAGCCCAACACTTTGTGCCTCACATCAGTCAGTTTAATACGTTTTGAAAAATCTCCTGTCATAAGTTGCAATAATTCTGAATATTACTTTCTCTCCATGTACATGTCCAGTCCTGCTTTTCATTTTCTGAATGTTATTTCTTTACAGTTTCCTGGGGTAGTGAGTTCCCTGGTTTATTTCTGTCTTATATAAACCAGCTTTGCCTTACATAGTGGTTGTCCATGGCTTCAGAAATACAAGTGGAGTTATTTTTTCTATATATATCATATACATTATGCTGCACACACCAGTGAGTACAAAGTAGTCCTTTGTTAGACAGTCCTTCTGACTCACCTGGTACAGGCACTTCTTCAAGCTCAATCTCCAAAAAACATAAAGCTGGCCTAAAATATAAGCAGGTTACTTGAACCAAGCTGAGATTTGAGTGATATGCTTGAAAAAGAGAAAGGTCTTTGGATTTGAGATGAAATAAATAGCCACAAACAACATGGTTTGAACTTAAAAGTCCACAATTTCAGATCCAAACTTGATATTCCCCTGAGCTCGTGAGAAGCATTCTGAAAAAAAATGGCTTGAGGTTAGTTAATTCTAGAGAAGCTGTCTCCTGCCTGAGGGGGTTTTATTGACTCCTATTTGATTCATTATGGCTTTCTCACATGAAATGGTTTGCAGCAGCTGGTGAGAATTGAAATTTCACTAAACAAATACTGAAATTGCTTGAATCATGGTTTTGATTTGGAGATACTTGCAGGCTAACCATGAGGTTGTAAAATAAAATATTTAACAAGTACCTGTTTATGAATCTTCCCTGTGGTGAGCAGAGCCCTTTGAAAGAAAATACATTTCTCTTCAGAAATGCATAAACCTCAGAAACCCTGTAGTGAATTTCAAAAATAGTACTAGTCATTCTTCAGATAAATCTACCTCTAATAAAATCCTTTACAATATTTTCACAGCTAAAGAGCACTTCACAACTCACAGAGGGTTAATACTGAGGCTGTCTCTAGGAGCTCCCAGTGCTTTATTGCCATAATTCAGTCCCAGCAGTATCCTGTCACTGCAGGATCTTTCCCTAAGATTGTGTTAAAACAATTCATTTTATGATGTTTTTTGATGGGCACTTTTTTAATGTTAAAATTTTGCATTGCGTTCTAACTGAACTTCATTAATTTGAGGTTTTTCATGTATCCCAGATTTTATTCTAATAATAAAAACCTAATTATTTCTTTATAGGAAGTTATTACTGAAACTGCCATGCTATATCAGACCATTAGTCTGCCTGTGTGTTACAAAGCTCCATCTCTGGCTGATGCCAGATGTTTCAAAGGAAAGAAAAAGCCTTGTTCCACAATGTAATCACAAAATCAGTTTAAAAATGCCTGATTAAAAAGTTAAATGTTTAATATTGCTAGAATAATTGGAACTGCTAACAGAAAGGACTTGGCTTCTACTTTGTAATGATTCTGTGAAATTGTACATATTCACGTCTCATTAGAAGAAAACAATGAAATATGAGAATGCTTCATACAAGTGCTAAATACTGAGTGTATTGTAAGAAACAAATGGCAAAAGCTCAGAGTTCTCAGCATCTGAAATTTTGCTACTGACATTCAGCCCATATTTAAAAGTTAGAAACACAGCTGCCCTGAGTAAGCCCTTGCACTGTAGCACCATCCTTCTCATTTGATTTCTGAGAGGGTATTAATTGTGTTGAATTATTGTTTTGTAAAGTGCCAAAAGTCTTTTGGCCCAACAAAGTGTGTAGGTGGCATAGTTTATACACAGAGCAATGAAAATGGAATGTGCTTAGTAGGACACTTGCACATGGTGCAAGTTTATATTTTTCTGATCCATTTCAAACAGATGCAAAGCGTCAGGTTAGAAAGTTCACCTTTCCTAACACAAGTGCATTGAGGTGGGCCAGGCCCCTCACAGCACAGACACCATCCATCAAATCACCAAGGCCTTTAAGAGAAGGGTTCAGTGCCACCACAAGGTCCATATTGTCCTTCACTCCAGCAGTTATTGGTGCTATCAATCAGCAGTTCCTCTGTCCTCTCTTTGCCCACTGTGCTTTGGATGCATCATCTGCATTTCCCAGCCAGAGCCCTCTTTGTGTTACACTGACTAATTAATTTTAAGCTGCTTCCAAACATTTCTCCTCTCCCACCCCTTGAAAGCAGTCCTTTTGTGCCCCAGAGGGACCCAGAACCCTCACAGGCTATCTCTGTGTGCCAGATGACCTGGGCTCTATTTTAATCTGTGCTATTTTTATTTATTCATTATTTATTCATCTATATATTTTAATCTGCTCACATGTGTCATGAACCAGGGTCATGTCACTTTGCCCTCCTCGTTACGTGTCCTGACACTGAGATTTTGTGAGGGAAGGGTCACCCCTTCCTGTCCATCTGTGCAGCCCCTAACCGAGCCCTGATCCTCCAGTGAATCCTCCTCCTCTCTGATCCTCCTGCCAAGGGCAGAAATCATCAGAAGTTCACACAGACATGCAACAGGCTGATGTCATCCTGGCCCCTTGCTGGTTTAATCTCAAACTAAGTCATACCAGTGATGCCTTAAGCTTTAGCTCTCATGTTTTTCAGATTCTGTGCTGCCATGGGGTGCAGATCTGAGCCTCATATTTTCAGTCAGCTCTCTTCACAGAGTAGGGAGACAAAACAAATCCTTTTCCTGCTCAAGACCAAGGACAACTTTCAGCCCCAAAAGCACAAACAACGTTGGCTGAAGGGAGGAACAAGAAGGATGAGACCTCACAACCTGAAGCTGTAACTGGACAATTAAACCCCAATATGCAAATGGACCAAAACTTATAAAAATGTGAGACCTCATGACAGTCTGTCCATTTTGTGGCCATTCTTAGTCCACCTTGGGCGCAGCCCTGCCCTGCCCAAGGTGGATCCTGGAGGCCTTTCAATAAATCTCTACTTTATTCTCCAGCTCTGTCCAGTCTCTTCCAGGTCAGCCTTCCCAAGGCATCACCAGCACTGAGTTTTTCTCTACAGGATTTTGCAGCTGCCTTCCTAAAAGCTGGCCAAGTGCCCCTTTCCAGTGTATCACAAACTACACAGATCCTTTTGTCTGAACCCTTCAGATTCCTGTTGAGATGTAGTAGGATAAAAAAAGCTCATAGCAGAAGAAAAAAGACAATTGTAAACAAGACACGCTTGACGATTTACAGTGGTGGTGGTGGGATGTGAAATACAACCAGATCAGAACTTCTACCTTTCTCTGTCTCATACCTTAGAGGACATAAAGCATAATGTTAATTATGAATCCTGCTATTAGCAATCTGTATCACAAAACCCATTATGTGCAATTTAACACAGATAGCTTTTCTAATGCTCCTTCAGCCTGGGAGATAAATACCCTTTGTCAGGGCAAGGTTGCTATAAATTGATTATGTGTGTTGTTAAAACTCTAACCTTCTGACTGATCTAATATGCATTGTCTCTAAAATGCAAAGATGATTCAAGTAAAAAAGTGGGAGGTTTTGACATTTTCAACTACCAAAGTATTTGAAAATTGACATAAGGCCATTCTTTGGGTGTGTAATTTATTTACTAACCCAAAATTAAATTCATCTTAATAAAAATTCAGCAAGAACATTACTTTTGCTATTTTTACTGTTATTGCTTTTGTTGGGATTGATTTTGTTAGTGTGACGATCGTTTGTTTTCATCTATTATCTTTATTATGCTAGTACCTGAAATTAGAAATGGGATCAGGGACCTACTCTGGAGACTTTATCTACATTCTAAATAGCTGAGGTAAAAATGCAAGCAATGATATATCCATCAAATGTCACATTGTTGCTGTAAGGCTTTGGTGCTCAATGTTCTGTGGTAAGGATATGTCAACTCTGGGCTGAGATCAGAGATCTGTTGTGCAAAAAGGCAATATTTCCATGGGGTCATCAAGGGCCACTTATTTAGATATACGTAGAGACCATAAAATGCGAAGAAGTGTCTTTTAGGATTTGTTTATTTATTAACTTACTTTTTATATTAATTATTTAGAGAGAAAAAGTGCTTCAGTATGAAACAATTTACCAGCAAATTATTAGAAGAAAGTGAGTCACTGTACTGTGACCTGTAATTTTACCCTGTAAGGATTCTTCCCGTACCTGCAAAACCTCTTAGGAAATCTTGGCTTTCTTCTGTTAAGTAGTGCTGGAAATATTTTCAGCAAATACAGTGCAAGAGTGCTGCTTACAAATATTCCTCTTTTGCAGGTTTCCCCACTCATGGCATTTGCCTTTTACGGATCTTGAACACAAAAGAGTGAAGGATTTGAACTTCTATCTGAAGCAGCTATTAAGTGGCTCCAGGAAACTGGCTAATGTGAGCATTTCCAGTATTTCTTTTATTTGCACATGATTTCTGGTAGCATTTTACCAAAAGATTCAGGAAATTTTCCATTGCCTGTTTTGGAAAAAAAAAAAAAAAAAAAAAAAAAAAAAAAAAAAAAAAAAAAAAAAAAAAAAAAAAAAAAAAAAAAGAAACACATAAGTGACACATCTTCTAATGATGCATTTTGGGATGGAGCCACTGCAGCATTCATCAAAACTTGAGACAAAGACAAGTATGACTGAGAAATAGTTTATTAGACCCGGCAGGGCATTTTTCAGAAAAACTTTTCTTCCTTTGCTGCCATCGAAAAGAAGTGATGCACTGAATTTTTGACAGTAAGGAGTAGGTTCTGAGGAATGTAATGTCTAAAAAAAGAAGTAAGCTTTGAAATATTGAAAAGTCTGATTTTGACAGTTGTTAAATGAAAAGTTCCATTCTTTCAGCCCAGAAATACCCCGTTCAAAATGTATTTAGCAGTCAAAGAAATGGTTTTGCAAACATAAGACCTAACCCAGAATGTTTCAATAATATCAGAATGGGTGCATTGTGTCCATTAAAATTGATGCTTTCTCATTTTTTATTCATTATTCCTTTCTGTGGTTTGAGGTTGTCCTCCTGTTTAAAAATGGAAAGCCAAAATGGTAGCAAACATTGACTTTTCATTGTCTGGGCCAGCACAAAGCCTTGTGCACCTCGAGAGCACAAAACCCAGGGCTGAGAGCAGCAAAGGGACCACAGAAGATGTAAAATCATGATGCTGCATCACTTCAGGAGCTGAACAGTCAATTACTGACAGTGACACTGGGGTCTGAGGGAAAGCAGCATCCTCCAGTGAGCAGCCTTTTGTCAGGAAAGCTGTCAGGCAGGGGAAAAAATGGTGTTTTACATTAGACCCCAGGCTGACACAGAGGCTCAGTAAATTCCAGTGAGCCAAGGCACGAGCTCGTGGTTGACCCTGTTGTTCCCCAGCTTGGGCCTCTGCCAGGTGAGCCCTGTCATGTCCCATGGTCTCAGGGCCACAGCACAAGCTGGAGCTGCTTTGATTTCATAGCAGGGACAGCCAAAAGAGGGCATGGCAGGATGTTTGTTCTCCAAAATTTCAAACATCTTGCAGGAGGAAAAAAAAATAAAATGTTTGCTGCCTAACTATATAACTTTCCCAGCTGTGACTTTGTCATGGAGATTAAAGAGGAAATTGTCCGTATGCAAAACAAACAGGAGTTTTCTTATTAATATGGATATAAATTCTGAGCCCTGAGTTGAAATTGATATTTCCAAAGAGGATAAAAAGAGAGATTTCCATAGAGGACTGAGTTACACATCATTTGGTATGAACAGCTAACTTGGGTTCTTGGCTCCTTTGACTGACACTGCCAAATAATCTGCTCAAGTTTGGGTGGATTGTTAAGCAAATAAAACACCACAAGTTCCACCTCAACACGAGGAAAGACTTTTTTACACTGAGGGTGGAGAGCACTGGAATAGCTGCCCAGGGAGGGCGTGGAGTCTCTCTCTGGAGACATTCCAAACCCACCTGGACACATTCCTGTGTCACCTGCTGCAGGTGACCCTGCTGTGGCACTGAGGTTGGACTGGATGATCTCCAGAGGTCCCTTCGAACCATGAGGATTCTGTGGTTCCTTTCTGACCCCCATGTTAGGGTTTATTTTACATTAATGCCTTTTGGTCACAGCTGAGGAAAAGCTGATCTGAGCCCGTGACCCAGAAATGAAGAGCTCAGGATCTTCTGCTGTGCTCTGGACTGCTGGAAGGTACACGGATTTTCAATTTGGGCCAAGCACTGCTGTGCACAAGCCTAATCCACAGCTGAAAAATTAGACTGCTAAAAGCCCTGGGATAGTCATAGAAACATTTCCAAGTATGTTTTGCCTCGTGCTCCATGGGGTAGTGCTCAGCCAGAGCAGGCTGCCTGGCCATGAGCTTCCCAGTGTCCAGCATCCTTCCTGCTCCCCTTGTGGGCCTGCAGCGCACACCCCTGAGCTGGGGACATCCTGCCAGCCCTGGAACACCACCATGGCTGAGGTGTTCAGAGGTAACTCTGCACAGATCTGCTCAGGGACAGCCACTGAATGAGCCCAGGGGGGTAATTTTCCACCCTGTGACAGCTTGGAGGGCTGAACCATGAGGAGAGGAAAGCAATCTTATACCTGTGAGGGCTGTGCTGCTGGGAAGGCAAGGGATAACAAAGAGAGGAATGAGCAGATTGTTTCCATCCATAAAGTGCTGCTGCATGTGGGAAATCTTCTTGCTGACCCCCATGCAGCTAACCTGCAATTCTGGATGATAACCTTTGAAGTTACTGATACCCCATAAACATTGAATCATTATTTTTACTTCAATATGCTTCTCCTGCTGGGAGGTGGGAGAAATTTAGAAAATACTGATGTGTTCTGACCCACTTAGAACAAGAAGACCAGTTGGCGGGTAATTTCCTTTGTATTCCCTTCTTTCTTACTCCTCACTTTGGATCTTTCAAAAATATCGTGGTGTCATCTTGGCTTTATTCTGAGCATAAAGCCAAGCTAGGAGACTTTTTTGATAAAAATAAATATGATTATTTTGTCCCTTTTCATGCCTGTGACAACTTTGCAGTCAAATTTGTCCTTTTTATGGAAACGTAAAGGAGCCTGGCTGAAACCATTTAGTGAGTTGTCAGTTTTCAAGCATCATCAACTGTCATTCCTATGAAATAGTAAAACTGTGTAGGAATAAATAATTAATCCAATTTGTGAAGAAAATCAGGAAGATCAGTTGCCTGTAGAAGAGGATTCATTTTACTTTCTTGCTACAGTCATTTCTTTATGCTGAGTTGTAGCTGTAATGTTCTGTAGCTGTAAAGTAGGCTGGAGTATTGGCTGAGATAGGGAGAAGAGTTCTTATTTCATTACAAAATACCCTTGTAACACTTGTAATCACTGTAAACACATTACCCTAAATGACTAGGCACCATCTTCTGCACTGAAGAATTTAGTCCAGTCCACACAGGATTGAATACATGCTTGGTTCTACCAATCAAGTAATTATAAATCCTAGAAATTAAGAAAGAATCAGATTACATCCAAATTCCTTCCTCAGTCATGCCTTAAGTGCAAGCTTTTTAGTCCAGACTAAGTTCTGATCATGAAAATTTTATTATAATTTAGAGAAGGTCAGAAAGTCACTGACCTTTTCTGCTAAATGGTTGGAATGAAGGAAGAGAGGTGGAAAAAAGCTGCCTTCTTATTTGCACTGGAGCTCAAATGGAATTAAATGTTTCTTCAAACCCTTCTTTAATGAAGAGAATTTTTTTTCTTCTTCTATCTCTGAATTTTAGTGGCAGGTCCAGTGAATGCAGGAAAGTCAGTTGCTGGAAATATTTGTCCTTGGACCACATTAAATGCTTAAGCATGCTCATATCCATCCCTATTCAAGGCTTTTTTTTTCAAGTCTGTGATTTACTTTAAGCATAATCCTTGCTTAGCTACTTCTATTGAATTTCCTAGAATAGGAGTCCTTTCTTAAATTCAGGTTGGCACTGTTATAAATAACTCCTTCACCAGACTATGTTCATGAACAAGCTGTATTCATTACATGAATCACTAACATGCAGAAGTTGATGCACCTTCATTGTCACACTGAGTCAATTAGGACAGAATTTAAAAAAAGGTTTCAGCACCTTTTTTTTTTTTTTTTAATTGAATTTCATTCTAGTTGCCCTAAACCAGTGTCAATATTTCTGACCACAGCAAAAGAATATTTAGTTTTGGGCCAGCTGCACCACTGTTGACTCACTCACCATCTGCATACACTGAAATGCCTGAGTTTTTTAGATCTGCAGGGAAAAATTCTCAACAATCTCCAGAATCTTTGAGTTCTGCTCCATTAAATGGTAAAACAACCAAGTGATGTCACCTACAAAGTGGCGAAGCACCAAGAGATCCTGAACTGAGAGCTGGCAGCATGGAAAAGGACAAAAATACGTGGTCTCAAAGCATAAAGCAAGTCTGTGACAAAAGACAGCTGCTGACCATTGTTCTGTTTTTCTCTGTTTCACCCAGCTCCAACTGAGTGATGGGCTGGATGGAGGCTGCAGCTCAAACCTCATCATATAAATTAGGGCTGCCCTAGTGGCTCATCATTTTATGACTGTATTGTAGGAGGGTTGTGCACTGCCTGGAGACACAAGAGCAGAGTAAGGCTCCATTAAGTAAGTTTGGGTTTGGCTCCAGTGTCAAACACAATAGTAAGTTCAGGTGCACAGTAGGTTAGAAAGAAAAAAGTCTTTTGGAGTTTGAGTCTATAAAGATTTTCAAAGTATCCAAATTAACTGAGGAGTTTGGAGGTGAAGATAAACCTTGTGCAGGCAGGCAAGCAAACAGTGAGGGTGTTTCAGCTGTGGATAGGTTCTATAAACAGCTTTATAGTGACTTATAGGCTTTGTAAAAGGACTTTAAAGAGGATGTAAATGGGAATGATTGTAAATTATGTTCACTCATTTTCAAGCACACAGTAAAAACCAGGACCACAGCATTGTTCTAAGGTGACTAATGTTTTACACTGTAAAAGTAATCAATTTGATAAGAGCTTCCCATATTTCATTTCTGTTTTATTCACTGGTGCTCCCTGGGATTTGCAGAGACGAGAAAAAAGCCTCCACATGCCTGTCTGGAGGTACATAACGTGGGGGAACAAAGGGCTCCCAGGGTATGTGGGTCCCTTGAACTCCCACCACTCCTGTGCTCCTCTGGCAAGGCATCCAGCAGAGCCAAAATGGGGAGGGTTCAAAGTCCTCTCTCTTCCACTGTCCTTTCCTGAAGTTATAACAGCTGTACCAAGGTCAGCTTTTTCTGGTTTCTTTCTTTCCTGCTGATTCTCCATCCTGTTAAAGTATAACAGGAGCATGGGTGTTCTCCGACCCCAAATCTACCCTAGCACAGCTGAAAAGAAAGCTGAAATCAGAGGGGAGGCTGCTTTTCTTTCTATCAAAATTAAATCTGGCTTGAAATCTGGCTGTGTTTCACAAAGTGCAGAGTGCTTTTCTAGTTGGTCTCTGATAGAGAGCACCAGATAAATTCCACCATGCTGAGGCAGTGCAGGGCTGTGCCAGCCCCCCGTCCCCCCCGCCCCAGGCCACTGAAATATTTTATTTCAGTTGTATCCTAATGCAAGTAAAGGTAGAATTTGTCCCTTTTGAGTTAAATGGTTGAAAAAAGGTCTGTGAGTTCTAGCCAGAGTGACCACACACACCAGTCTGCTCCCGTTTGGGCTAATGTGTTGAGTGACCTGAAAACATATCAGAATTACCTATTGAAAATTGTTGTCTAATTAGGTAAGAATAGTTAGACAAATGATAGGAGGATATCCTAAGTGTGCAGCATTTTAGGGAATTTCCATTTGCTGATTTAAAGGTAAGAATTCCAGAGGGGGAAAGGGTGAGTGAGTGCTTATGGTCATCCTTAGTGACTTCCTTTCTGCCAAGACCAGCATGGGGCCCCTGAGATTCCCACCCACAGTCACTTCTGTGCAACAAAAACTGCTGGGTTAGAAATGGGCTCTCTCCACCTTAAAACAGCTCTCACATATGTTCAAAGCTCTGAGATCTGTTTCTATTTAGCAGTGTACTGGGGTGCAGGCTAAGTTCTGTGCTTCAGTCACATTAATTTGGGGTCCAGATGATGGAGGTCTCACAGATTTAGGAATCACCTGGAAGTTCAGTGTGTTTTTTGGAGGTCTGCTGAAAAAAGGGGGAACTTGATAAGGCACATTTTCTGGTAGAAATCTAAGTGGTGGAGTCCTGCAGCAGGCAGATTAGCACAGGTCAGGGGGAAATTGCTGTCTTTTAAATAACAGCATGCAAAATGCTCATCTCCACAAACACCCAGGAGAGTCCGCCCGTTGCTGCTTAAGCACTTTTCCCTGGATATCCTGCTGCAACTGCTCCTGCCACATGATCTGTTCCATTAAGTTTTTGCATTTCTTCTGCCAACATCAGCCTTGCTGCTTCAGGACCTGTTGAGTATGATGGGCCCACAGGCCAGGAAAGCTTTGGTAACAGCTGGGTCCATCCCTGTCCTGTTCATGCCTGTTGTAAGTTCTGCACCGTTCCACTTCTGTACTTAAACCAAAAAAATGTCCTTTTTTTTAATCAGCCTTGTCTCCTTTAGAGTGAGATTTTGGAATTATTGTCTTGAGCAATCCCTGCACCTCCCATTTGCAAACCTCTTGGTTCCTGCATTTCCATTTATTGCAGAAAGAGCAGGTGGAGAGGGAGCAGAAAGAACACCGTGCCGCTCAGCATGGAATTTTTTTATTTCTCTTTCAAGTCAGTTTGTGTATCTTTATTTCCACCTCCTGCCTACTTCTCTCAAGATCTTTGAAGTCATAGGGCCACTTAAGTTGCTCTGCTTATTTTCATTCTGTCAAATAAAGGCTAGGCTGCCAGAAATATACTCTCAGCCCTGGAGATTTCCTACCCTTGGGACTTGTGCTGAAAGAGCAAGTGAAGGTCCCCTAGGGAATAACTCTGCTGTTTAAAGCTACTGGAAGCTGTGGCAGGTGTATGGGCTTTCCCCTCTAAGCTGTCTGCATCAGATGAGAGAATTCTCATGCTCAGTACAGACAGGTGTATTGGCAGTCCACTGCTAATAACTTAAGGATCTGTCACTCAATTCAAAGAAAACAATTATGTTGGTTTTTTCTTCCCTCCTTCTTCTTCTTCTTCGTCTTCTTCTTATTTTTCTTCTTCTTTTTTTTTTTCCCCCTGATCTTTCTTTTAAAGAAAATATCAGTGTGGGAGGAAAAGCTCCAAACAGTAGAGTGAAAAAAACAAAGGCAACTTGGTAAAATAAATCCAGATTTCTAAATCTTATCTCTCCATTGAACGTACACATCTGTTTCTCTGTCTGCTGTAACCACATGTTAACTCCTCACTAGCTGCTTTTGTCACTACCCTGTTCCTTTTCTTTTTTCCTTGCACGAATTATGGTACATCTTGTCAAATTGAAACAACACAAATACTACATGAAGTACATCTTGCCGATAAGAGGCACATTATTTTCCACTGACTGGAAAAAAACAATGGTGACATTTTAATGCTGGAATCTGAAAAGTCTCTTGTCCTACCCATTCATTAGAGTGTCAGTCCAAGTAACATCAGCATGAATATAACAATTCTAACCCTCTTAAAGAGTGGCCATTCTGAAATATGGCTTTATGAAAAGCTAATAAAATGCAATTACTGTCCAGCTTTGATTCAGAGTCATAAGAGTCCATTTAAGAATTCATGTTTTTATTACCTTGCAAAATACTGAAATCTGGGGATTTGGTTTATTGTTTTAATTCTCTCCAGCTGAATGTAACTACCTGTTATATACGTTCACTAGAGCAGCACAGGTCAGTACATAAAAATAAAAGTTATAGCAGTACATAAGCTGGATTACTCTTTTAAACAGGATGGTGAAATATGATCCTGCCTTTCACTCCCTGTGGGTTTCTGGTAGGATTTAACTGTGTATGGAGCTTTTCAGCGTGAGTGTCCATTAAGCTGCCATGGGAGGGAGGTTTGCACAATATCTGAGCCTCAGGGAGGCACACACGAGGTCAGGTACTTGGGGTCAGCCCCGTGCCAAGGGCAAGTTTCCTGCCGACTACACAGCAAAGACACTCTCCTGCCTTTGTCTCACAGATGGGCTGCTCTGTCAAAGTACTTGCAGCTGCTAATACAAATCTTGAGCTACTGGAGATGGAGCAAGAGCACAAATGTCTGGCCCCTGCAGCTCGCTGCTGTCTGGAAGTGTGCTGATAGAAAGGGGCCAGGTAGGCACCAGTGCACATCCCTGAGTGCTAAAGGACACCATTGTCCTCCCAGTGCCTCAGCAGAGGTCACTCCCTGGGTTCCTAGCTCTTGATCAGAGGGGGAAAGCTCCCTTTTATTGCTAACTCTAATATATGCATTAAAAATTACCAGCAGGCTTCTTGCAGGGGAATGATACAAGGAGCCGAGTGCAACATATGATATTATCTACAGTATTTGTATTCTCTTTCAGAATGAGCTTGTACTCAGCTTCTTCCTCAACTGGCACAGAAATACCTTGGCAGAAGATTCATTGTCTCTGACCTTAGGTATGTAGATTACCAATCTTATTTCTTTTCTAAGAAATTATGGTCCTTGATAGTATTATGCAAAGGCAAGTCTAAAGTGTTTAGATGGTTTGGGTTTTTTTTTAGGATAAAAGGATGCCAACAAATGATTCCTGATTTCTCAAGGTCTCTTTGAAAATGTGTTGCTAATGTCACCTGTAGATTTCTTTCTTTCTCATATTCCTTTCAGCCTTGCTTTGTTTCTTTTTGAATAAACATGCTTATATGCAAAGCAAAAGTTTATTTACACCAACTATGACATGTTTCTTGTTTCACAAAACAAAATATTCAAAGGTTTTGGAAGAAAGGACGTGAGTCATGACAAAGCACAACTTGTGCTTGCACAAGCGAAGAAAATCAGGGGTGACTTCTAAAGTAATTTTCACGAGTGGAGCAAGTAAATAACAGAACATTATGTTAATGCTTAGGCATACATTATTAATGACTGTGGTAATTCACTTCTTGCTAAATGAGATCCTGCACTGTTGCCTTAGCCTATCTAAATACTTAACCCATTTCCCTCTTCTGTCCAGTGCCTAATTTAATCTAATTTCTGACATTACAGCATTAAGAGCCAAAGCATAAACCATAAAAAGTAAACTTTGAATGTTTATTGTCTTCCACTGCCTTCATTCTGCACTGATAATAATCTTCTGTACTCAGTTTTTAGGCAAAATAAAACCTCATAAAGGAGTCTGCAGCTGCACTCTGCACCACAACAATTCAGCTGGTTGTTATGTACTCCAAGTGATAGGATAGTTTCCAAGATCATCAGTTTTCCACATTTCAGAAAGGATTGTATCTCTGCATATTTGGTTTGCATGTCCATTAAGTTAATTTAATCCCTCTGCAGACAGAGGTTTCATTATCTCTTTTGCTGGGACCATTTTTTTTTAATCCATCAGAACAAAATAAATCCCATTCTGGCTTCTCAGCCTTTGGAAGATTCCCCCTGTGTGGAGTTTATTTGATTAGGGCATGCCATTATCATATTAAACCCATTATGACTATTGAAAATTACTAATGGTTGCTCTAACTTTTACAAAGGATCAAAGAGATAATGCAACAATGTCCTAGGTGTCAGGAAAAGTGTAATCTGGGTCCATGGGCTGCATCTCTCTGTAGGTGTCTTTAAGCAAAGATACAGATGTCAGAGTGAGCTGAGGCACAAGGCAGTTAAAGTCCCAGAATAATTTTGATATGTCACTGATATTCAGCTGCCTAATTACTACAGAGATTCTGGGTGCAAAGGTTTTATGAGAAATCACGAACTGAATCTATAATAAAATTGAGAAATAATTTGCAACATCATAATTTCTACATTGGTGTTCTGAGCCAGTACAGTCTGAAGGATGAGCCATCTATTTTTATTGTCAGTGACAGTGAAATCAAGAAGAAAATGAAGAAACAGAGGCAAGAATGTGTTTAGTGGGTGTTTGATGTAAGCTGTGTGCCAGGTAACCCAATCTCTTCCTCACTGTGTAGCTACTGGTGAAGGTCACAACGTGGTTGGGGAAGATGAATTAAGGTGTCTCTGGCCTTGAGCAGGGAGGTTACAGGGGGATTAGTTTTTTCCTGTTCAAGAACTCTGCCTTTTAAGGTTTGGATACTTCACTTCTAGACACAGGGCAAAACCTTTGGGAAAGTTACAAACAAAACCCAAACCACAAACAAAAGCAGCTCCCTTTAGCCTAGAAAATTGATCCCTATCATTTACTGAAAAACCAGCAAGTGGCACACGAGGTCCAAACAATGAGTTTAGACCTGGTAAAAAAAGGGAACAAGAATCATGGGCTGAGCTGCTCTGGGTGCTGCACCATTCATGGTGAGCTGTGGAAGCAGGTGAGCTAGGCTATGAGAGGGACACCTGCCATGCATGTGCTGATTGCCCACCTAAGAAATCTACTGAAAAATAGATATTTCACAAATTATTTTCTATTCTTCACCTGGTCTTTGGAGTCAGGCTGCTGCCATGCCCCAGAGAGCTCACTGAAATCTTTATTCCATGGCATGCTGCACACTGTTGGCATCCAGAGGACACATATGTCAGCTAAGGCAGGAGGAGGTGTCTGGTCATGCCAAGGTGCCAGGGAGCAAACAAGGAGTTTCTGGGAGGAGCAAAGTGGCCAGGTTCTTGCTGGCTGAGGGTGCCCAGAAAAACTTTTGATTTGAAGGCAAACTTTTAGTAATGCCATAGTCAGTCTGGGGAGGAATTAAGTTCACTGAGCCTGCAGGAAAGAGGTGGCTGCCATGAAAAAATGGTACAAATTTTATTCCTTTCTGAGGTTATAGGGGGTCTTAATATTTGTCTGTTTTGAAAAATAACTCAAGTTTAATATGGGCTGTAGCTTTCCATGGGTCTGGTAACTTCCCTCGCAAGCAAAAAAAATCATCTCTCTCTTGGTTAGGATCAATATGAAATAAGATTAATGCCCAATAGGATCAGGTTATGAATTTTGATCAAACCAGCATCTTTCTCTTACACTGCTTTAATTTATAAATGTTGTAGGTAATTACACTTACTAAAGTAAAATAAAAATTAAAATTTATGAGTCTGTACTCTGCTCCCAGCAATAGAGAGATTGGAAATCAGTGTTGAATTTACTTGACATGAATACTGAATCAGTACTCTCAGTGGGGTGAATTCTGAATTATCCTGGATATTGTCAGCATTTCATTATACCAAGCTCACTACAAGGCAGTGAGAGCAGATATCAGGAATGATTTCACAATCAGACTTGTATAGAAGCCCTTTTAAAAAAGGAAGGAATAAAAGTCTATGAAAAAAACCTTATTTTTCTTTTCTTGAGTTTATATCTCCTGAAAATATTAATAATTCAGACTGTTTTAGTTCTGCCATGGTCTATAACACTGTACAGCCCAGCCCCAGTTCTGGCATGTTTAATTAGTGCTCCATGTGTTTATATGAGCCTCTGTCCTTGAGGGGCAGCAGGGGAACAGGTTCTGTGTCCTTGTAAAGGGAGATCCAAGCTTTCCAGGGAGATTGTAACATGGTACTCCCCTCCACATAGAACCACAGTCCCCATGAGTAGTCCCTGAGGAGAATAAGGCTCTCTTTCTCATGTCCCAATAGTGTTTTGATCTTCTGAAGTTACTCACTCTTGATGTAAAGCTTTTGCCACAAGTTGCCTTCCTGATTTAGTCGCATTTGCCCATGAGCACCTCTGCTTGGCTTGGAGGACTAAAGCACTGGGACAGTGGGTGTACTCAGAGCTGACTGCATGAAGTCAGATACTTTGGAGGCTGTAACTAAAGCAGGCAGATGGTTGGCTTGGGGCATTCAACAGCAGTCCTGGAAAACCAAACAGGTTCCAGTACTCTTTGATGCCAGATGTCAAAACAGGCTGTCACCAAGAAGAAAGGTCTAAGAAAAATCTGGGGGTGCAGAATACAGAATAATAGTGAGCTCCCCAATGGCAGAGCACTGACACTTAGTCGATTGGTTTCTTCACATTGCTTTGCAGTCCACATGTGAAATGCAATGTATTATTAAGTTACAGTTTCACTATTGATTTTGTCGGTAGCATCTTCCTCCCTGTTTATATTTTTCAAATGTTGCGCGCAGTGTAATGCAGAGCTTGTTTTAAAAATACTGCTAAGGAAAACATTGCACAAATGGGAGAATGTGGAGCTGGTAAATCTCCAGCATGCCAGGAAAGACCATCTAGAAAAAGAAAAGAACTGCATACTTGAGTACTAGGAAGATCATTTCACTTTCAGTAGAAATCTGAATGCTAATTACCTTCATTTCTTCATTTGAAAAGACAAAAGGACCCACAGTTTTCTCGTGCTTATGTTCCTCAGTAAGAGATTACAAACTGGCAGTGTTTGGGATTTTCTGTAGTAGGGCTGATGGCTGGCTTCCACTTGGAACACTGGACTACACAGGCATGAATCAGAAAGAAAAAAACTACAAGGGGTCCTCATTTGGTATTTGACAGCATCAACACCAGAGAGTGGAGAATCAATCCCTGGGGGGAAATCTTGCTTCAGCTGTAGTTAGTGCAACTTTGTCCTGTACCTACAACAAACCAGCACTTGGTCCTGGTCCAAAATGGGCTGCAAGTAGAGTATGACACTCAACAAAAATGTAGGGCCCGAGCTCGAGTCTGTCTGCCCAAGCTGGATAGATTGGAAGTAATTATTGTATGTGTATTCTATTATTGTTTGAAGCAAAAATCACCTGGACTTCAAAGAGGATATGATCTAGCACTGAATGTGGGAAAATCAAAAATATACCAGCTGAGTGTAGCTAACAGTAACTGGGTTTTACTATGAAATGTAAGCAAGTATCTCTTCGATATTTATCAGATTTCCCACACTCTGTTATTTTGTTGCCCTTCCTTTTAATTTTTTTTCCATTAGTACTCAATTTATCACATAGTAAGAAGAAATATTTTAGTAATACTTGTGCCTGTAGTTTGTGTTTCAGACTTCATTTTGCATATTCAATTAGAAATGCATTTTCCCTTCCCTTTTTCTTTTTTTTTAAGAAACTTATTTACTTTTCTTGCTTCCAAGGAAAAAATAAAAACCAGCTCCCACAGAGAAATTCCTTCAATGTATACAAGCACCGCACTGTAAAAATTAATGAAAAACAAAGGCACTGGTAATGCTGGTGGGAAAGGGAAGGCATGGTGATCAGCTGGATTCTGATGATGTAATTTAGCCTCTGAAATCTGTTGCTCTTGCTAAACCACTCATGGTGACTCACTGCAATTCACAAAACTAACAGAGCCCCACAAGTGAATTGTGCTCTTATGTTAAAACACAACTGCCCTTGTGTTACACTGTGTGTAATAGTCTAGAATTCTACATTTCCTGTTGCAAATTCAAGGCAAAAGGACCCACAGCTTAAGAAAAAAAAAATAAAATAAAGAGGTGGAGTGGCTTTGCACAAAAAAAACCCAAACCAAACCAAACCAAA
>VWZU01006017.1:433661-502986 GCA_013397095.1 Sterrhoptilus dennistouni | reverse complement strand
AAAAAACCCACACACCAGGAATTGAATTTTATGGGCTTCTTCTTACCCTGGAAAAAACTCAGCACTTTCTGGTTCATGGGGTTTTCATCCCCTGTCCCTCCCTGCTCCTATTTGCATATCACAAGAAATGAAATAAGGTACAGTCTTGCCAAGTGATTTGTCAAGGTTCATAAGGGAGAACAACAAATGAAGAGCTGCCACTTGGTCTTCTAAGTCCCAGCTTAGTGATTTCTTCCTGAGATTTCAATTCTTCAAGAATGTTTCAGGCCCTTCTCTAGTTAGGATGTGATTAAAAATGTATTTCTGTAGTCTCTAAAGGGGAGAAATTGGAGATGGATTCATATTTTGAAATTCCAAGCATCATAAACTCAGTTGCATTGATATCCAGGCTGCCTGGAAAAATTGTATTATGGCAGTTGCATGTACACAATGTGTTATTGCTAATTCATTTGAGTTCCCTTCCTTAGGATAAACGGCAATTACTCTGGCTCTCTGACTGTCAGTAGTACATGACACCTCTGTCATCATGTCTGCTGAGCAGTTATTTTAGTCTCTGTTTGCTCCAGAGGTTACACATTTGGTTTCATCAGAAAAATACATCCAGCATGGCTTAACCATTACAACACTCCCTGTGCTGCCTCCTCTGCTGAACAGAGGAAAGGTTGAGCAGAGGGAATTCACAGAACTCATAGAATCACCTGGTTGGAAGAGACCTTCAAGATCACTGAGTCCAAGCCATGCCCTAACACCTCAACTAAGCCATGACACTGAGTACCATATCCAGGCATTTTTTAAACACATCCAGGGATGGTGGCTCCACCACCTTCCTGGGCAGGCCATTCCAGTATTTTTTTCACTCTTTCCATGAAAAACTTTTTCCTAATATCCAGCCTATATTTCCCTTAGTGCAGCTTAAGACTGTGTCCTCTTGTTCTGTCAGTGCTGCCTGGAGAAAGAGACCAACGCCCACCTGACTGCAACCACCTTTCAGGAGGTTGTAGAGAGTGATAAGGTCACTTCTGAGTCTCCTTTTCTCCAGACTAAACAACCCCAGCTCCCTCAGTTGTTCCTCAGAGGGTTTGTACTCCAAGCCCCTGACCAGGGAGTTGGATTTCTTGTTGTCTGTAAGAGCTCTGGGGCATGTGTGGGGGCAAGAGTGAGACAGGGAGTGTCCAGGTGTCTGCTGAGGTTGGAAGGGGAGAACCTTCCTGCTGCCCTAAAAAGCCTCCTGTGGCAGTGCATGACTCCGGTGCATGATGGCTGATGTTACATCCTCATCATCCTTTCCCTCTGCCTCTCAGAAGATGTGTGCTCTATTTATAGCATTAATTACCCCTGTCTTGTCTTGTCTCATGCTGTTATGTCACCCTGCAGTGGGTTCAGGGCTGGTGTGTCCGTGACAGATCCCAAGGTGCAGAAAGGAGAGCAAGACTTCACTGTTTTAATGGGGAGGTGGGAGAGCAGAGCCCAGCTCATGAGACATCTTTGTTGTGTTGTAAGCTTCACAGGACTGAGTCCTTACTTTTTCAAGTAAATTAGTGGTTTTAATGCTGCTTTGGTCTAATTAAATGTAGCCCTATTTGCCTGAGTAAAACCAGACAACTTCACACAGGCAGCGTCTGGGTTGTCCTTGGTGACCAGGTGATGAAAAATGGCACAAGCCCAGCTCCTCAGCCCCTGCTCAGGTGAAACTACAAAATAAGGAGGTCAGATAGATACTGAGGAGAGGTCGTGTTCACTGTTACCTGATCTACAGTGGTAAAAGGCATCTTTTCTCTGCTGTGCTGCCCTGCTGTCT
Organism: Sterrhoptilus dennistouni; assembly: GCA_013397095.1. NCBI lineage: Eukaryota > Metazoa > Chordata > Aves > Passeriformes > Zosteropidae > Sterrhoptilus > Sterrhoptilus dennistouni. Next base: position 501,188 of record VWZU01006017.1, on the reverse strand, counting down.
CTGCAGGGCAGGTAAAGCACATTACTTGCCCAGCTTCAAGGACACATCTTTTTGGCAGTGAAGACTCTGAGCTGGCTCAGTTCCTCCAGCAGAAAGATGGAACTGGATTTGCTTAGTAATTTCTTCCACATTATGAGACTGATTCTTCTTGCTTGGAAAATGAAAAATGTTGGGGATTTTCTTCAGTGGGAATTGTATCAGACTCTTAAAGTGCATCTTAGGAGAAAAATCTATGAAAGCAATAGGCTGCATAAAAACCATCCTGGAACACAAAAAATACAGAATGAGGAAGGAAGAATTTATATATGATGGTTTTTCTCTGACTTGTTTTTGGAACTGGTCAGGGAACTTGCTCTTTTTTCCCTTTTTTCTATTTTTTTTTCCTTCTCTTGGGAACTGAAAAAAAAAACCCAGTGTTTTTAACCAGACAGAATTGCAACAATAGTGAATAGTGTCATCAGTGACTGCCAAAAAAACCCACCCCAATTATTTGTCACTCAAGCACAAATTTCCCACTGAATTTCAGACTGATGGCAATTAGTAAACAGAAAATCTCACTGGCAGTTAACAAACAAGAAAACAAATGAGCACTGCATGTCAGACCACTTTTTTCCATCACACTCCTTATCCATGTTTTTCTAATTTCATCCCTGATTTAAGCACACAGCAGGTTTTTATATGTTAGCTAATGTGTACTTCAATATTTTACAGATCTCCTTCCTCTAAGATGTTAACTTAAAAAGTCAAGCTGTCTGGCCTTTTTCTAGGTCCTCAGACAGCTGGTCATGAGCCTGGAGTACAACTGGTCATATCCTACGAGAACAGCCACCTGACAATAATGCTGAAACACATGAGGAACCTCGTGAGTATTTTTTATCAGGATGTAGAACTCGTAAGTCCTTGCCTTTGCAGAGTGCTGTGAAAACATTAATCTTCAAACTGCCTTTCTGGAATAACTAATTTCAGCTCAAAGTAATGATAGTGCTGTTCTGTCACGACTTAACAATTGGTTTTTCCCTTTGAGCTCACTCAGTATGGTTACAGGTATGAGACAGGTACAGAAACTGAGTTTCCTTAATGGCTGGTAATGGCCTTTTCCAAGAAAACCAATTTTGATACTGTTTCGGCCCTCTCAGCTGACACATTTTGATAGCAGTCAGACAGAAGGCATCATGCAGCAACATAACTTTTTGCAGCGCGTCAGCCTGGCACTATGGATTGATTACCCATTTCCCTCTAGTCCAGCCTGACCGTCTGTGAAGAGGGAAGAGCTCGGCAGAGGGAGTAGTTCTGTATTTTAAGGAGCAATGTCATTTGGAGGTGTGATGCTCATCTTTGTAACACTGTCAGGAGGCTGAGAGGTAAATGTTGAGTGTTCCTGGAGCCAGGCTACAGGAGGGGAAGCTGGCAGTGCTCCTGCAGCACAGGATTCCTGCGGGTAGAATTGGCTGCTGGGGGTGACTCCAGAGATGCAGTTGGTGTGTGAAGTGTGATCTCTCACTGGAGGAGTGTGTCAGCTGCTCCATAATGAATTCCATGCCTAGATGTGCTCTTGAATTCCCATGGCTCATGTCTCAAGCAATGGCTGTGGCAAGAGACCCTTTCTTTTTCTAGCTAGGGGATTAGAGCATTTATTTGCTGTTGTGGGTTCTCAGTGCATACTCCGTGCCACCTCCATTCTAAACTGGATTGCAACTCCTTTTCCTAAATGGGGCCAAACTGAGCGGCTTATGTGAGCATCAGCCAGTAAGAAAATGAGGCTGATTGTTTAATTAGAGGTATGAGACACATGAGGCTTACGTAGCTCTGACTGTTCTCTGCTGGCCACTCTGGCTTCTCATTTGCAATTCAAGCATCTCCATTCTGGTCTATAACATTCAATACATCTCTGTCCTGAGACTTGTTTTCTGTGTCCTGTGTGCCACTTTGACAGGTGAGATCAGCCTCTCCTGACAGACCCAATTTACACAAACTTTACCTTCAGAATGTAGCACAAGACCCTCTTAATTTTTTCTGTTGAGCTTTTTAAATCTAAGTGATTTTGATAAATTTCTAATAAAGTTCTAATTGGTGGGAGAGGCATATTTAAGTGATTCCCATGCTCATGATATCATTGAGACTTCAAGCAGGTGATGTGGAGATGCACACAAACAATTTGCAGGTGATGGAATTAGTCTTTCTTTCTCCTTGTTTCCATCATTTTAAGTGTGTATGCTCCTAACTGTGTTCTTAGGAAGTTCTGGCCATTTAATTAAATGAAAGTAAATTACAGCACAGAGAGCTGTGTAGTGCAAACATAAAATCCTGGGTTCAGTTCACTTCATTATGGAAAGGGACAGTACAGCTTGGAGTTACTGTGTTATTTTTGAAAGTAGGTAACTTAAATCAAGCCCATTTTAGTGAGTTTGCAGAAAAGTGGTAGGAGTCTCATTCAGCAGGACTAACAATGATTCATGACTTGAAAATAAGGTCATTGTTGTGGCAGCCTAACTTCGGCAATCATGGTTTTAAATCCTGGGCTTCCAATTCCTTTCTTCCCCATGGCCATCCAGCCATTGTCATGAAATATGAAATAGTGCTTCATGGTACTGTGATACTGGACTGCTTTCAGACCAGTAACCTATAATAGGAAGGTTTTTTATCCCATTAGTAATCTTCTCAGCTTCCCGGCCATATAAATCAATCTTTCTGATGTGTTCTCTTTTCTTTTGCCTTTCCTTTCCTCTTCTTTTTTTGGTTGAGCTGAACAGGGATTTTAAAAGTATGCCAAGATCATATCTTATTCAAGACATGTTAAAGCTATTTCAGGTATAGTCAGTCTTTTGCAGAGTCTCACTAATTATATTTTAGTGGTTCATCTGTGCAGAGATTACTTTGGTATCTTGTTTTATTTCATAATTTATAGTAAATAATTTTTGTTCTGCTCTTCCCTATTTAATTTATCTCTATAAAGAGATTTTATTATGTGTTCAGAGGTGAAAATAATTATAGTAGGCCAAATTAATCCCAAATGTAGCTTCACAGAACTGATAGGAATTGTGATCGAGACTTTTGATCCAGGTAAATAAATTTGATTTAGTGTTTGCATGGGTTTACTTGTAGGATTTTTCATAGGAGACCTAGATCCTGCTGTGCAAATCCTATATTGATATCTAATGCACAAGAGACTCCCTAAGGAGTTGGTATTTTTTATAGCCACTCTCAGGTGTCACACTGGTTCTTTAAAGGAGGAAGCCAGAAGGCTGCGGTGCTATAACTTTGCAGGAATTTTTTTCCTGAAAGAAATTTGGCCATTCTTGTGGGGTGTCTTAGAGAAAAAAAATGCTGCAAAAGTGTGGAGAGCAGTGGTGTGGTGCAGACCTAGCAGAGGTCTGGTTGATGTGGGTGTCTGCATGGGCTCCACAGTGCAGGGCCTCTGGATCTGATGCATCCACAGGTGCCACATTTGCTGCAGATGCACAGCTCTCATCCCTGGATCAGCTTCAGAGTGTCCTCTCCCTCACTGCTGCAACATTTCAGTCATGTGTAAAAAAAGCCAGTTCTGCTTGAAGAGAACTCTATCAAAATTTCTGCAAAGACAAACAAAAGAGAATGGCCTTATGGATTTTGTGACTGGAAAGGACCATTAATCTAATCTAACCTTCTGCAAAGAAAAAGCTGTATTTCTTCACTAAGGAAACACTCGCAGCCAAGGAAACTGTTTGAACACAGAGATGTTAAGACTGGTTGGTAATGTTTGCCTACACTTTAAGGCTGTGGGTGCACAATGAAGACAAGTTCTGTTAAACAGATATTTATAAGATACTAAAAATGTTTCAGTCTCAAGATTTCCCTCTGCAATTCATAGTTTCATTTGAATCCTGAGATTCTGTAAGTCAGGTGGCTCACTGCTTCTACTTGTGATTTGAATGCCATCACCATGATTGCCGAGAAAAATAACTTAAAATTCAATCTTTAAGCAAAGAAAAGCCATGATTCCGATAAAATGCAATTTCCCAAATGAGCATTACATAACTTGAAGTCAGCTTATTGGGGCATTGCTTGCTCCTCTCAAATGCAGACAGTGCAGGACTGGGCACTTTCTGCATAGGGACTACAGGCAACATTGCATTAATAAAGAGAGGCTGGGGTAGAAGGAAACATTTGTGTTGGGGTGAAAACCTTAGAGGCCTGGAGAGCTTGTCTCTGGAGCCATGGAGGATGTAGCAGGTGGAAGGGTGAGACAGGGCAGGCTTCTTCTATAAAGACAATAGTGCAGTACCTGGCAAAGTGCTTTAAGCGGTCTTAGGAGGAATATAAAGGAGCCTCAGGGGAGGTTTGTTTTGGCCTCTGAGAGGATTTGTTACCTTAGAACAAGAATAGTTCAACTGTGGCAGCACAATGCCCAGAAAAGCAGCAGTAGGCAGGAGCACTGGGGGAATGCTGCTCTACCTTAAAATTGTAGGCTCATGCAGAGGTGGAGATGGATTTATTGAAATGCATGTGGGTTTTGAACTTGAAATGTTCAAGTCCAGATCTGTTCACCTTGATTAACCAACACAGAGAATGGGAATATCCAGAGCCCACCAGGTCTCACACAGGGCTGACTATGGGCTGGTTTAGTTCCACGCAGCCAGAAACAGCCAGGCTACGTACTGACGGGCTTGCTCCCTCCTCAAAAAATACCAGAGGCAATAGAAATAGCCACTGCTGACATCCAGAAAGAGGTTTCTGACATATTTTCCTTGCCTGCTTCATGGAGAAGCAAAGGGAACAGTGGTTCAGTGTTGGCTCAGGAGGAATCCTGCTTTTGCCATTGACTTCATTGCCATGACTTCAGGCATGCCCTGTTTTCCCAGATAAGCAGCTAAACTTTCAATCCTTACCGCTAAACATTTTTTGCCCATTACTTCTTGTGGACAGAGTAACTCCTCAGGGGTAGAGGGGAGGAGAAAAAAAGCCGAGTTATCCTGAACCTCATGCCAGTAAATGTAAAATGTTACTAGAAATCAGGAAAGTGTGCGTGGGAGATGAATTCAGAACCAATTTTACGGAGGGAAAATTTGCTGGAAGAAAAATAAACTCCTACAGTTCTTTGCAAAAGTACTTCCAGCTTTCCTTTTTATAAAAGCTCTGAAGCTGTCATGTACTACTCCTGGTGATTAATGATTCTGGGATAGCTGATGTGTGGGTGACAAATTAGTAATCAGCTTTCGGTTTACACAGACATCCAGCCTCTTTCCATTTCATGTCCTACGCCGTCAGAGTACAAATTGCTTCCAAAAATGTTTGTGAGATGTGATGGTTTAAATGTGTTGGGAAGAAAGGTAGAAGCCAATCCTTCCCAAATCCAAAGAGTTGAAGTCTAAGCCTGCAGCATAGGGCTGCAGGGATCTTCCCACCTACAGTACAGGTAGATGCTCTGCTGCCTTTTCTGGGTTTTTTCTCAGCATTAGCTGGGACAGGGTTGGAGATCTTTGTTCAGTCTTAGTTGGTTCCCCATTGTTCCTCTCATGGGCTCACTACATTTTACACTTTATGACTCTCATTATATAGATTTAAATGGAAAATGTGTACTACCTGCCAACAACTCAATGCCTGCCAGTGAAATAAAAAGCTACATTATCCTTTCAGAATATTATGAATGTGTACTGCTTTCCTTACTGCAGCCACCAGGGATTGGAATGGAGGTGCACAAGTAGGCAAGGCAGGGATGGAAAACAAGAGAAAAAAAATCACTTTGAGCTGAACAAAGTTATTCAGAGAGTATCAGTGACAGAATTAAATCAGCATCTTGGCTGATGGAGGGAGGTAACATTCAGATGAAGTTCTCCTTAGTCTGGCACAGGAAAACAAAATAAAAAGCCATGGGAAGAAAGCTCTTGTACTAACTCTAGCTTACAAAGAATTTGTATTTAATTTTATATGCATAGAAAATTCTTTTAAAGTGAAAGGAAATTAGCTCAGATAAGCTATGTTCTCCTTGAGACTGAAAATTAGCTGACCACCTCTAAACAAAGGTTACTTCAACTCAGCAGTAGCTTAAATTGAGATGAGGTCTGTTCCTGTGGCACAGGGATTACTGTTGGATTCAAACATATTTGTTTTGAAAGGTGTTTGACAAATATGTTGTACAGAAAGTTCTGTTATTATTTCTTGTTAAACCCTTTAATCTGTCACAGTCACAGCACTGCCTCAGCTCTAAAATCAAACTGCTCATTTTTAAATAAGTAATTACCTACATAGTTGATACGTGTTGAATAAGAAAAGAAAAGGAAACAAACAACAAACTTCTGTTAATAATATGAGTGATCTGGGAGATGAAGGTGAACAAAAATTAGATTTGCCACTGGTTGCAAATGAAGAAAACATTAAAAATAATAGTGCAGACAAAGCAAGATCAAGAGAATAAAAGTAATTTCCAGATCCTACAACTAGCTTGGACAAATGAAAAATATTTCCTCAGGGAGGAAGAGATCTATATCCCTAATGAAATGTAATGTGAAGATAAAACAAGCCCATGGTGAGACATGAGGTTGCTACAAGAGATGCCAATGAGAAAGGCCAGATCCTGGTGTTGTGGGACAGAAATGAAACAGTTCATCTTTGTAAGGCTTTGATAGTAAACTATACCTCTCAGGATGTTTTGGGGTTTTTTTTAACTAGAATACAAGTTCAAAGAACAGTTCTCAGTAGGGTTACTGGGGAGTGATTGATTTTTCAGGAGTGATTTATTGTTACTAAAACTTGGTTAAGAACAGACTAACAAGGACACGAGTCAATTGTGCAAATATTTAAGGGAGAAGACAGGAAGGTTCAAGAGGAATTATTAAGAACATTGAGCAAGAGCGTAAGTAGAAGTAATGAGAGCTAATTAAGGAGCAGAAATTGCAAGCCTCATATAATGAAATGCTTTCTTACACAGGGAGATGGAGTGCTCTAGAATAATTGAAGGAAAAGTGCAGGGAGATTGTACAGTTGGAGAAATTAAAGATAAGCATGTACAGACTTTTGTAACTAATTAAGAAATTGAAGAGAAAAATAGTGCAGAATGAAGGCACAGATCAAAGTCTCACTGTTTCTTTACACATTTGTATATTCACTTACTATCTGGGCCCAGGCAAGGAGAGAAAAGAATGTATGTGCTAAAAAGATAGAAACAAAACAACAGTTGCTTGTGTTTCTTTTCTTAAAGGCTAATTTCCTTTCATGCCTTCTAACAGGCAGCAGTGCTCTTAATCCTGAGTGATTTCCAAAAGAAAGTGAAATGGGGATTTGTCTTAAGTATTTGTTCTCCTTTGTACTTTATTCAAAAAAAGAAATTCTGGGTTCTATGTTTCTAAGGGTCAAAACAAGATCATTCTTATCTCAGCCAGTGTCATAGACTCTGTGACTAAATATTCATCTGAAAATTAAGTGTTCCAAGCTCAACAATAATACAGGGTTGAAAGCAACGAAATTAAGTTTCCTTGTGGGTTTGGTGGTAATTCTGAAATAAAAGCTTCCAAGACTTGTTCATGAAATCTACTCTCTGCATTCTATACCCTGCACCCACATTGCCCATCCACACCATCCACAGGATAATATAGTTTTAAAGCATGACTGACCCTTGATCCATGATTTCTCTCATCGATTAAAAAAAAAAACAAACAAACAAACAAAAAGAAAACAACCTCCCCAAAAAACCCAAACAAACATAAAAAACCCATGGAGTTAGTTGTCTTAAAGATAGTAATGCAACATGTGGTTCAGAAATCTAGAACATGTTACCTTTTTTTTATTCAGGAAAAAAAATAACTTCTGTGTGATTCTCACTCAAATCTCTGGGAGTTGTACATTCATTCCATACATTCCCACTTCTACTTCGTATTATTTTTTTCAGCCTTGGTAACTTCTTTATGCCCACATGGTGCTACATGGAGCACACAGTGATAGAGTCCCAAGCATCAGTGAAGGGTCAAAAATTTGTCAGAGCTCAGGAGATGGAATTAAGCTCTGAGTGAGTTGGGTACAGACAGAACCCATTCTATGATGTCTTTTCCTTTGATGCTTGCTCAGGAACAGTAATAAACACACACCAAGTTGTGTCATTTCTTGCTGGGGCTAAATTCTAGTCCTCCTTGTCTGCTGCCAATGGTCTCTAAAAGGCAGGATCCTTTTTTTCCACGATCTGTGTTCCTACAGACTCATCCCTACTCCATTTGGGATCAAGTCTGTCCTGATCCACAACTCCTTCTGCATCATCAGGATAATAAATTATTATTTTTCAATGGGGCATCAGACGTGCATCTCAGTGCATTTTGTCAACTTTCTGGTTTCAGAGCTCTATAGAAATAAAGGCTTGGGAGAGAAACCCCTGTGACCTTCTGAGTATCCTAGGCCAGCTTTCATTTTATGTACTTCAGTTAAGTAGAGATCAATGGGCTTTCCTCTTTAATGACTGAAGCAGATCAGAAGCATTTTTTGCATAATTCTTAGAAAGCCCTGAGTCTTTGGGGATTCACTCTGTTTCCCAGAACTCTCTCCTTAAAAAAAGAAAGAATCACAATTTTGGTGGTTTTTAAATATTTAACAAATAATTCCTGCTCATTTTGAAAATCTCACTGTCTCTGTGCCTTGGGATCAGTTTGAAACTGAGATGCTTACCTAGGTGATGTGCTGGAATTATATTTCCATCTCATTGTCTGTCTGATCACAGCTGTTTTGAATACCATGAATTATCTTGCCCAGCCTGCAATGATCACTCCAGAATGGACCACTTTGCTTCCAGTTTCCAGCTCCATGCACACCTTTTGTCACTGGTGGTGACACAACTCAGCAGGATCTGTCTCATCTGGGGCCAGGCACCAATGTGGGGAAAATTTAACCAAGCCAAGCCAGGAGATGTCCACAACATGACAGGGTGAATCTCTTACTGGTCTCCCCCTTGACAGGGTTATTTTTTTCCCATTTGACAACCAGGACACCTTGGAAATTTTGGGGGTTTTTGTTCACTTTTTAAAATTTTGTTTCTCAGGACAGCTGTAACCCTATTTTTGTCAGCACAGTTGTCCCCCTCAGGAATGCTGATTTACAGCCAGGCTGCTCCAGTCCTGGCCACTGTGCTACAGGCAGGTTGATGAGGATGCTGAAGGTATTGGGCATAAGCTGTATTTGGATATTCACATCAATAATGTGCATGGAGCATCTTTGCATTTTTAGCATGGTAAATGACAAAGCCATCTGGAGGTTTGCTCCACAGACACTGCCAGATTTCCAAAAGGTAGAAAATGCCTGCTCAAAAAAATGCTTTCCAGAATTTCTCTGACAGCAAAATACTTTTATTGTCCTGCATTATCTTGAAAGAAATGCAATTTCTTTTTTGGTTGCCTTGCCACTGACCTCCACAGCAGTGATCTCTGTCAGTGTTTCTTCTGTCTTTGTGCACATACCCAGATAACCCAGAAAAATTGGGATCAGAAAATGTAATAAAATAAAACTGCTGCTGGAGAGCAGCAGTTAAATATTTTCAAATTTTAAGTGAAAAGCGTGGTTGTTTGGGGAAAAGAAAATACCATATTTGTGCCATCACTTTTGGCCAGTTGCCTTCCTGTTTTGTCTTGCCAATAGCAGACAGTGCAGGGTACACCGTAGTGGCAGAGTGGATTATCTCCTTTTGTAATTATTATTTAATTACTGCAAATGGGAATTTTTTTAAATGATTTTCTTCAAAGCAATTTGGGGATATTTTGTGAGAGGACAATGAAAAGCTCAGTAGCAGGGTAGAATAGAGGTGTTCATGCTTTGGTATATGCGAAGCTCAAAGGAAGAACAAGTAAAGATTTTGGATTCCATATTAGGATTTGGGAAGCAGCAACACAACCACCCATTCACACAGCAATCCGATTTTTCCTGAAGTTTATATATCCTTAGTCTGCTTTTGAAGGAACCACTTGCTTTGTAATACTAATTTCTCAGCTCTTTAAGCTTAGAAGTTGCCCAGAGGATATTCTCTTTTTCCTAAGGCAGAGGCTGTATTTGCTTATTAAGCTGCAGCTTTGAAAGGCAGAGTTTAGCATTCCTCCCCTAAGTTACACAGGGACTCAAAGGAAGTGAAAAACAGCAGCAATGATGGCTCTTCCATGTTCCTTACTGGTTTTAATTTAGTCCAGAGGCAGCCAGTAATTTACAAAGGTTACTGCAGTGCAAGGATGATTTCTTCTGTGGGTTTTTTCCTAATCCTCCTTTATTGGATAATAATCAAATCCACCTAATGTCTACAGATAATATATAGACATTTTGTCTTGTTGAAAGTTTTTTCCTTACCACTTACTATAGTGGTTTGCTTTTGAAAGGTGTATGGATATCTCAACATTAAAAATTAAAGAATATTTTGTAGTCCTTTCTTCACTATGTAAATAAATTCTCACAGCAGTGTATGTAAGAGAAGAACATGAGGATGGTAAAGGATAGGAAGACTAAGAGAATTACTGGAAAAAATGAATTATTTTTATTTGAGAGCAGTAGCTGAAATGGGAGTCTTTCTAATGCCTGGATATTTATTTATTTATTTCCATTGAAGAAAAGGAAGAGAGAAACAGAGATTTAAAAACGTCAAGGAAATTAATTTTGGGGAGAAGAAAAGTAGTTATTTATAGAGGAGGAAATATGTCATTAGTTAATACGAGTTAGTTGATCATTAGTTTTTACTGTCAAAATTGTTGAAAATGAAAAATGGGGAAAATAGAACAGCAGCTGGAACTATCAAATGCTCAGGAGCCATCAATCTGTTCCTTTCTAGGACAAAAGGTGATCTGCATGTCTAACACTAACAGAAACTGATGACATGATATAAATTTGAGGCAAAAGTCACTAAAAAGAAAAATTTATGTCATTTAGGAAGACGTGAGTTTTAAAAAGTTTTACAATAAATTATCCTTAAAATGCATATTTAAAAAATCATATGAGTATGGCTCAATAATCATATTGGGTGCTAAATCACTAAACAGTTGAATATATGGCAAATTTTGCAGTAGTTATGCCTATAGTAATGCTAACAAAGAACCCTTGTGTTTGGAGAGTTGTGGATCATTAGTAATGATCAGGGGAGAAAAGTCATTAGGATAACATATTTCTTGTGCAAAAATTAATTGCATTTCATCCATTATTTCCCAGCCACAGCTACTATATTTAAAATGAAATTATATTGGACGTAGCCTATCTGTGTGGGTTTCTGTAAACAAATATCAACTTTTTTTTAGTTTTGGAAAATAAAACTGGAGTGGAAAAATAAAACTGGAGTAGAAAGTCATAACAGATACAGGCTGTGTATTTTAGGTTTTCAGTATTGAATTAGAGATATGGAAAGAAGTAAATCCAGAGTATTATTTTTTCTCTCTCATTCTCCCTTATTCTCAAATATTTTCACCACCTTCTGGCTGACTTTAAAAGAAAATAACATTTCCAAAGTATATTCCTTTTTTAACATAAATACAGGTAATTGTAACTGAGTTCCTTAAAAATCATCTATCATTACCAAGGTCAAGTAGGCTGGTCATTCTATGAGAAAATAGTTCAACCATCACTTGGTAGTACTTGAAGAAAGAAAATACAGTCAGTTTCTAAATTCAATTTGAGCCAACTTCTAAATTCAGATTATTTTTTTTTTTTTGGCAGATCAATATCACTGGGGAATTTTGTGGGTTTTTTGTCCCTAAGCATATCAAGAGAACCTATGGCATTTTTGTTGGGAGCTTGGTTTTATACCTTTATGTCCTTACAGATTCTTACAGCTTGGATTTATTTGCAAGCAAACACAATAAAAGATTTAAGATAGTAATTTAAATCGGGAGTAACTTCTTCTGAAGGAAGTAAAAATCCTTTCTTTTTGGGTTTATGAAATGACTACAGAATTAAACACAAATAGAATTCAATTTAAAACTTTAGGCTCTTTCTGACTGCTTGATCACAAGTGCATTCAAGCTATAATGGTTTTGCAGAGTAAAGTACAAAATGGCTTTCCCAAGGTACCCTTTGATTTTCTTTCTGGCCTGGACTATGGACAGAAATCAGTGAGATTTTTATCCTTTAATAATAACAAAGAGGGGGTTTGCTGGATTTCAGAACTACTCATGAGTGTGCTAGAACTCTTACTCTGTTTCTATAATGAACAGTCCAGAACAGACACTCTGGTGCAAAGAGAAAAATCCCACCTGAATATGAGGAAGTATTCCTTTACTGTGTGGGTGACCACGCACTGGAACAGATTGCCCAGAGAGGGTGTGGAGAATCCCTCCCTGGAGATATTCCAGAACCATCTGGATGCAATGCTGTGCCAGGTGCTCTGGGATGACCCTTCTGGAGCAGAGAGGTGGGGCCAGATGACCACTGTGGGTGCTTCCAACCTGACCCCATCTGGGATTCTGTGGTTTTGGTCAGGTATTCCTCATGTTTACCTAAATTTATAAATAAGCCAGTGTGGTCTGAGTTAGAAGTGATCACTAAATGTGATACTGTAATATGACAGAAGTCATAATCCTTAGTAGGAAAAATATTTCTGATGTTTCTTCCATTTTTCCTTTATTCTCCATTTTCCTTTATTTCCACACTCAGCTCAGAAACCCTGGGAAAGGATTAGTTTCCCCAAAACTTGGGGTTTTTTTCCTGCTATGTCAGTTGTCTTAATAAAACAGTTTACTTCAAATTCCACCTACTTACGATTTAAAAAGAGATTTTTGCCATGCTAACCCCAGTCTTGTTTTTGCATTATTACAGTCAAACTGCCACTATCACTCCTTGTTCCTGCTAGGAAGTTTCTAGCCAAATACAATTCTTTCCATTGCAAGTCTTGCCTCAAGAAATCCTGTGGTTAAGCAGGCTCTTCACAAGAAAAGAAATTCAGCTTTAGTGCCAGTCAAAAGAGAAACCAGCATAAACTCATAACACGAGCTCCCCATACTCTGCTCTTGTAAGGCTGGGGCTCATTTGTACCTGCTCTTAATCTGTAGTTTTGAATTATTAGTGCATAGTGGGACAGAGTCTTTTTAACAGCTGGAGTCCTTCATTAGATGGATTGTGTCATGTCAGGAGTCAGGGGAGGGCAGCTGAGAAGTGGAACACATAATCCAGCTGGAAGAGTGCTCAGCTGAAGTTTTTTGATTGTTTGATGGCATAACAGTGCCACTGCAGATGGAGAATTGGGACAATAGTGGGATTTGGAGTGGCCTCTTTGCCTTTCCTCAGCAAGGGAAGAGGAAGGAGGAAAATGTCACCTGTAAAGTTGCAGAGAAAAAACCAACAATCAGAACTAGGATGGCTACTTGGAATTCAGGTGTCTGCACATCAAATTGCCTCTAACAGTCTGACTGCTGATTGCTACTATTCATGAAAAGTGGGTTTATTTTAGTTCTGAAATATCCCAGAGCAACAGCTCTGCCCTCGAGTTTTCCCATCTGAATCGCTAAAATGTTCTCTTTTTTAATTTTCTCTCTTGACCCTCTCCTCCTGCTCACCTCTTTCAACATGTATTTAGCTACATTCAAAGGGATAGCAAGGATATAGTTTTCTGTCAATCTCATACAGCTAAAACACTGCTAGAAAGTACCTTCCTTAAATTTTGGGAGGAATCAGCTGACAGAGGACGGTTAGTTGGCTGAAGGCAACGTAACATGACAAAGAGCAGCAACAAAGGCATAATGACAATTTTACCTGACTTTGTTTCAGTTATTCACATCTGCTTCTGGACACCCAGGTCCTGTTAAACCACATTACCTCTGTCCCTGTCACCTCAGCCTGGTTCTTTCTTTGTCTGAAACAGCTAAAATTAGTTGACCTTCAAGTTACAGTGATGTTCATTGAGAAGTGAAGAGCTTGATTACATTTAGGATCCTGGTTGCTTGGACTGGTACTTAAGGCTGCATTTCATTCTCCCCCCTGATTTTTAAGAGATGCTCAGTTTACTGTTACTTGTAATCCTCAATTGAGGTTTTAGTACAGTCCTAGATGAACAAAGATGGGATTTCAAGTGGACAGTGTAAATTATAAATCCTGCATTAACAATATGGCCACATTGGAAAATACCCCTTAGTTCCATTGCCCTTTAATGGCTCTCTTATCTTGGCCATCTAAATCCCATGGGTATTTTAAATCAGATGTGCTATGGGGAGCTTAGCAATAGTAATATTAATCACTCCCATAGTGCTGACAATATGTAATGGTTTGAGTGGGGCATCCTTTGATGCTGTGTGGTGTTAATGATAGCAATAATGAGCTTTGCAGTTGACCTCATCATTTGCCTTGAAGGATCATTTCAGATAACAACCAGAGGTTTGTTGTGCAAGAACTGGTTATTCACACAAAAGCACTGTTTTCCTCTCAATAGAGAAGTTATTTATTGCTAGGAGACAGCAGTTACTTCTATCCCAGGGATATGCTGATAATGCTGTAGAAGGCCCCATATTTCCAGACACATACTGTGAATAATCGAAATCTGAGAAATTACTTCATTCTGAGCCAGGTGTAAAATTACAACAGGAGATATAAATACAAGTGTCTACATAATCCTCTAAGTTCATTGGTTCTGAATGTTTTAAGTTCTCTTCTTTTTTTTTCCTGTATTCTTATTTTGCATCCTATCACTGGATAGTCTGGGAGCTGACAGGTAAACTTCCTGTGTAAAAATGCTGATTATGTGATTAAAATTACTGATATTTTGATACGCCCCATTTTGTGCTTTCTGACTGTGTGCTGTGTAACCAACACAAGACTTTGTACTTAATTAACAACCAAGCATTAAGTGACACATGCTGGTAGGATGCCTGCTCCATAGCTTTTCATTTTTATGTTTCTTGTGTGTTCTTTCAAACCTCAAAAAATATAATGTGTTTTTTGAGTAATTGTAATGCTGCTTTAGGAATAACTTCACAGCTCCTCAGAAGTTATCACAAAATTCTCCACCCACCAGCACTGGCTGATGACTGAGCCTGGTTAATAGATTGTCTCTGATCTCAAGTTTCTACCATATAAGATGGAATATCTGGAATATTGTTCAGTAACCAGAACTGGAAAATTAAAGTGAGATTGCAGCTGTATGATGGGTGAGATTGGAAAGGCTGTTTTAAGAATTCTGCTCTGCCCATATTGCTGCAGGAAATGCTCCTGGCTCTTCTATAGAAATATATTTTATAAAACACCCCTAGAAACTCCCCAGTATCAGCACTGATACTTAGGGGTTAAAATCAATTGAAGCTTACTGTCTAAAATCCAGTTTCTATGCCTTGCTCTGGAAAGTGGAAGGGCCAGACTTTGTATCAGATTAGATGAGTTAGAGTAGATTGAGGCTTAAACGCTTTTCCATTAGAATGTAAATATTAAAGATAGACAATTTTATCTTGTCTTTGTATTAATTAATTTTTATTTTCCTGATTCCATTTTAAGCTGAATTCTAATAATTCTTGTTATTCCACTACCACCCCAATTTAGCCCAGAGAATACTGAGAATGTAACATGTTTCTTCTGTGTCTACTAAAAGTCCAGATTTTATTTGGTACTTTTTATTTGCTTTCTTTGCTAGAACATGGACATTCATATTTATGACTTTCTTGTTTTCCAGCACCTTCCAGATGGCTCTGCCCCAAGTGCACATGCTGAATTTTATCTTCTGCCAGATCCTCATGAGGTCAGTCGAAAGAAAACAAGAACAGCTCCAAAAGGCTCTGATCCTACTTACAATGAACTTGTGAGTACTGTTCATCTTCTTCCACCCTTTCTTGTTTCACAGAATCACAGAAGGGGAGGGACCACAGGGGTCATCTGGTCCCACCTCCCAGCTCCAGCAAGGCCATCCCAGAGCACATGGCACAGCATTGTGTCCAGATGGTTCTGGGATATCACTGGTGAGGGACACTCCATACTGTCTCTGGACAATCTGTCCAGTGCTCAGTCACTGCACAGAACATTGTGTTCTTCCTCACATTCAGCTGAAACTTCCTGGGCATCAGTTCCTCCTGTTGCCTCTTGTCCCATTTCTGGGCACAGCAGAGCCTGGTGCATCCCCTGACCTGTTCCTGTGGACACTGACAGACATGGATGAGACCCTTCTCAGCTCTCTCTTCTCCAGGGTAAACAAGCCCAGCTCACTCAGCTTCTTCTCATAAGAGAGATGCTCCAGTCCCCTCACCGTCACCACAGTCCTTCACTTGACTCACTCCAGTGGTCCCCTGCTTTTCTCCATCTGTTGAGCCCAGAACTGAACACAGCACTGCAGATGTGCCTCAGTAGGGCTGAATAGAGAGGCAGGATCATCTCCCTCAATCTGCTGTCAGTGATTTTCCTAAATGCACTCTAGGATCCCTTTTTGGTCATGAGGGCACTCTGCTGGCTCATGGACAGCCTGTCGTCCACCATAACCCCCAGGTCCTTCTCTGCAGAGCTGCTTCCCAGCAGGTCACCCACAACCCACACAGTTGCAACTTGTTTTATTTGCTTTGCCCACTCTTGAAATAAAACAACAATACAGCATTTTTTGAGCTGTTGCTATGAGGATGACCAAAAAGAAGGACTTATCATAAGCTGAACCACAAATGGGAACAACTGTCTGCTTTGCATCTTTCTCAGAAGTGAAAGTGTCTTTTATGTCTCTCTCTTCAGGAAAGCAGTTGGATTTTTCACAGTGCTCTGTCTTACCCCATAACCACAGCTACACGTTAGCCAAATGAGGCCAAGCATCATTGCACCATAACCCAGCAATTCTGAATGCAGATGTGCACAGTACCATGAAAAGTATTAATTTAATGGATGCTGTTATTCAAATTAACATTTGAAAATTGGTTGTCACTGTCCTAAATGATAACACAAGAATAAATAGCCAGGTTCTTTTCATGTTAAAATACCATCAGTTCACAGCTATATATGATTATTTCACACACTACTGGAGTGCTCATGCCTCTGGGGTGCAAGGAAACATTTGTATGGAGAAACATTTATGGCAGAATGGGAAGTGGTATAAACTGTGTTCGTTTGTAAGGGCAGATGAGATGGAAACAGTAGGTGGGATTGGAGATTACAATTATTACATGTAACAAATCTCCTAAAGATCTCAAAGCAATTTACAAATGCTGTTTCAGCAAGCTATAAAGTAGAAGGCATTGAAAATATTACGTGTTTTGCTCCACCCTGTTTCATAGATAAGAGATGATGAAGTTTAGGTTAGTCAGCAGAGTCTGAGTGCTTATCTCTTAGTTTCTCAGTCCTGGAGTTCTAATATTTCTCTTTTCCCACATGTGTTAATTACAAAAGTTTGTACCTGCTTACATTGATGACTTTCAGCGTTTTGTAAGAAGGCTCCCTGAGTAGTATTGCTGCTCACAGCTGAGACAAATTTCCCTCCCTACAGTACTGCAGTGGAATAACAAGGAACTAGGCTTTAATTTTTGTTCTTTCCTTCTATTTTTTTGCTATCAGAGTGGAATGAATCTAAATAATCTGTCTAAAGAAATTCCTTAACATTTGAAAGATATTTAAAGCAAAGGTACATAATACGATTACATCATAACATTCATTGTAAGGTATCCAAAATGGACAACAGATAAGAGCCAGCCAGCAACACTGGAAGATAATTATCTTCCAAATTGTTCTTAGATCCCTTTGAATGCAAAGAAATCCAAAACTCTGTCTGCAGTTAGTCACTTGGAGGATATTTAATTGTGGTTCACAAGTGTTCCACTGCCGTTAAAAGAAATTCTGTGAAAACTTTAATGTCCTTAATCAAAACAGAGAGCCTTCTTCCCAGATGCTCAATCTTTTTCACTGGGAAGTGCTAATCACAGTGGGGACATATGGTTCCATTGAACTTGGCCATTTCCAACCCGATGCCTTTGCTCTAGCAGCTCTGCTCCTCCATATGTGATGTCATTCTGGATGCATTTTTTGTCCAAGGCTGGTAGACTGAGGCAGAAGCCGCCCCAGGGAAGAAAAACTACTAAAAATATAAGTCAGCTGTCTCTTAAGTTAGTTACTGTCCAAAACACTGTGTACAGAAATGTAGTAGCCTTTTTTATGAGTTCATAAGTTTTTTATTAAAGCCAAATGCTGGAAGGAAGCTGTATATTAATTTCCTTCTTTTTTCCAGACTGAGAAAAATCTGAAATCTGCGTCTCTTGGGTATTTTTTGATTTTAGTTTTGTACTTCTATTGCTTATGACTGCCTACAGCAAATTATCAACCTTGCAAAACTGCTTTTTATGTTTGATTTTTACTTATGTGTGTGAGAGTGAAGATGTGAAAGTCCAGGAGGGCTGACAATAAAATAAGTTACAGCAAATGTTTTGGAGTTGTTTTTAGCAAGCAAATCCTTCTTTTCTCTTGTGCCCGTATTTGGATTTTAGAATTTGTGGCATTCACAGTAGTTAATGTTATATTTCATCAAGTGTTGATAAAGAAGGAGTAACAGAGAAAAATGAAATACAAAGAGAAAATGAAAGCAGAGCAGCCCCAGCCAGTCTGATGGAAGGGGAGGAGGGGAACTGCACCAGAAGCCATGGCCACTCCCTCCAGCACCATGCATCAAAACTACCTTGGATTAATTACCAAATCTGGGAACTGTGCCATGGCTACCTAAGGAGAAGCAACTGTCCCTCATTTGTGATTAAAATGTCATCAGACTCCTGTAGGTCAACAGTGTTTCTCTTTTTGGAGCCAGGAATAGTTGAATTCCAGCCCTAACTGTCCCACTGATTTGCTGCATGGCCACATATAACTCACCTCCATCTGATCTGTGTAAAAGGCAGGCAAATATTCTCACTGCACAATCATTTCAGGATTTAACTCTTCCCAAATTCTGGCAGGTGGCTTTTTTTTTCTTTTATCCACACCCTAATTCAGCCTTCTCCAGAACTTTCTTCACTCCCTACATCCTGATGATAATCTATACCTTACTCCAGGTGAATTTTAGAAACAGTTTACTGGGATCATTTGAAAACCACCCACCTCGCACTGCAAAGGCCTGTCATTGCTCAAAGATTAAAGCCTCTTTTTGGCCAAAGATTGAAAGTTGTTCATTACCTCAGTTCAGTTTCTTAGCATTTATAGCTGATATGTGTAGGTTTTGGTGATTTAAAGCAACAGCTGGTACCTTTTATACATTGGCAAGGAAACAAGGCAGCTTTCTTTGATAACATTAGCATCACCTCAGTGTCAGATCACAAATTTATCCTAAATTATATTATACTTACTGTGCCTGTCCTTGCTTTTCAGATTTTCTTCATCACCTCACTTTTATTTTGGTGAGGGAAAGAGAAGCTGGGGAATTTGTAATTCAGAGACAATTTGGCAAAATAGGCACAGTAAACATGAAAATCAGAAAGCACCAGGTGCAGATTTTATTATAGACTTCCCAAACTATTATTTCCAAAGGTTTCTAAAGGGAAGAGGAAATGTTAAGGCCTTGGTAAGAGTTTTCTTGGTGTCCTGTTGGTGCTTTCTGTGAGGGTTGCCTGCTGTCCTGTCCATTCCATGCTCCCTGTGAAATGCCTGCAGTTGCAAGTGGAAGTACAGAAAGGGCTCATCAGTCCAACCCACAGAGGTCTGAGCTACAGGGGCTCAGTCTGCCTCTCCTTTTCCTCAGCAGTGCCACAGGTACAGCCTGCATTCAGATTCCATGGAAAATCCAAGCAGGTAAATGCCTTTTAGGCAGTTTCAGTTTCCCATTCTCCTGAAGTGAGAGAATGTCACCACGTTTGCTTTTTAAACAGCATAGAGGGATTAAAATTTAAAGCGTTTTTCCAATGCAACTGAAATAGCAAAACCAGCCATACAAATTTTAGATTAAATGTACTTCTCTTAAATGAGTTTACCTTTCAGGCCTTCACTGAGACCATTCCTTCAAATTTTATCAGCCCACATGCAGTTCACTCAGCAGGTTTTGATTAATGCAGAGACTGAAGTATGAGAATCTGTTCTGAGTGCAGCTTTTTCTTGTTGGGCTATTGCTCCAGAATTTTTTAATTCAGAAAACACACTATTATTATTTCATAATTAATCCCTGTGTGTTCTCACAGTATTAAGGTAATTTAAAAGCTATTTTAAAAACTCTAGGCATTATTTTTTGAGATGCCAAACTACTGTCTCATTTATTTTGAGAAGTATCAACAGCACTGAACAGCTAAATTTAGTAAGTTCTTGCTAAACTGGGTCCAATCATTTCCACTTTTTACAGGAAAAATTATGAATGCAGATTTTTTTTTCTCTCAAGCATTGTTCAAGAGAGGTTTCAAATTTATTTAAAAATGGTAATCAGATCTCACGAGCCTAAGCTTGTGATTCTAAGGTAGAATCTCTCTATATAAACTAGATAAGGTCAAATGTATTTCTGAGATAAGTTCACTAAGTGTATTTGGCTCATGGTTAATAGCTTATTATTCTGGATGGAAGTTTAAAGCAATTATCACAAAGTTGGATTAATCATCATCCTGAATGCTGCATTGAAGTGCTTTGCCTGTCAAATAGATTAACAAACTTGTCTGGTTTTTTCTGTTCCACTAAATATTATTTCAGATTGTATATGACAGAGTGACAGAGCTCCGAGGCCGTGTGCTGAAGCTTGTGGTGAAAAGCAAAGGAACATTCGTGGGAGCTGTTAACATTCAACTGAGCAATGTCCAGCTCAATGAAGAAAAGTGGTACCCACTGGGAAACAGTGTAATTTAAATGTTCTCCAAGATGATTCAATTATTTGCCCACTAATGTTTCTTTATCCCATTTCCCACGGTACATTTTGTCTCAGTTGCCCTTGAGAATAGGCAGTCATCTGCTGAGCACATATCCTAACATTTCTAACCATAAGGCTATTGTCTTGAAAGTGCTACTATCCTCCTGCCACAGTGTGAGTTTAAGGACTTAGAGCAACATGCAGAAAATTCTTATGACAGCAATAAAGGGCTTGGTTTTGTTAATATTAAATAGTACTGTAAAAATACTGAATTCTGTACACATCAGTGTGTGGGGCCTCATTCTTTGCCCATTAATTCCACTGACTGTGTTGAAACAATGCTGATAACGATGTAATTTATCATCACTGCATGTGATGAGTTCACCAGAAAACCATGGGATGGCTCCCTGCCGATATATTTCTGATGTCCAGCATATTTCACATTAAATCTTACCCAATCAATACTTTGTTTTCTTAACTTTAAAAGTTTTGATAAATGTAACATTTAATCCAGGATATTAATGTGTCAATAATACAATTTGTCAATTACATAATAATATAATTTGTCATTGTTTCTTTAATTCTGACATCCAAGAGGCAGATATAACTGGTCATTTGTGTGAAGAAAGAAGGAGGGAGAAGCTAATTTTCATGAATAAAGGGAATATACTGAATGTGAGCTTTCAGTGGGGGATTTATTTAAGCTCATGATACCATGAGTTATTTGTTCAGCAGTCTTCCACATTGCACTCCTATGCTGCATAAGGGGTTCAAGTCAATACATGCATTGAATAGACCTCAGGGCTATAAAATACGTGTTTATATATTAAATAATGAACATGGTTGGTTCCTTTAAGTTCATTGATGCTAATTATGGGCTTTGTTTTTCTCTAATTTGAGGAAGCACTTAAGCACATCTTTAAGCATTTGGCATGTGAGCAGCCACAGTGAACTGTCCATTATTGCCAGACTCTTGCACACACCCACTGACCATGTAAATAACCCTTTCCAGGGCAAGGGACACGTTTTTAAGGCACAGGAGACATGCTGATTTGTGATCTGATCAGCTCTAAAATTTAATTTATCATATACTGGACAGGTAGAAAAGTGGTCAACAGAGGGGTAATAATCCCAGAAATGAAGATAATTGCCTTCTTCTCCCAGAGGACACTCACAACAGTCTTCAGAATATAAAGTTGTATAAAGCTCCTGGAGTATTAGTTAGGAAATTAAAATAAGCTAGAGTTTTTTCTCAGCGTCAAACCTATGGACTTGATCAGGTTTTATCTGAAAATACTTTCCCCAGTCAAACTGGTGTAACAAGCTCCTCTTCCTCAGTAAGGGGAGGTGAAGGGAACTCTGAATATTAATATTATTGTTCTATTCAGAGCTGTAAGAAACTGTAAAATATTTACCACATGCAAGGGATATTGGCTGGCACACAGAATATCATCACTACAAAGATCAGCATACCAAATATTTTATACAATTGGCTCTCCTGGGAAACGAATCAAGTGCCTTGTCATTCAAGCACAGCAAACACTGAGACCAGCTTACAAAGTTATCGAATTACCTGACCTTACAGTTCAGTATTGATTTCAGATTCCTCTTAGTCTACTGTCTCAGTTTCCTTATTAAAACTATAATGCAATTTTCTAACAGTGTTATTTCCTGTGACATTTTCTAACCGTTGTTTACCATATGCCCCGATTTCCCATCTTAGAGCAACACCATAAGAATAAAACATAAAACAGCATTAGAATGGCAACAACTAAAAAGAGCATTACAATATATTATCAGAACTGTCTGCAAACTTAAGCAATATTGTTTGCTATTAAAGAAACTTGTCAATATAATATCCTTCCAAAAACAATCATATTTGAGTAACAAATCTGTCATTTGCTGTGTAACTTTGGTCCTGTGGAAGGTCAATAATACTTCGGTTCTGACAGGAAGATGGGAAAATTGTGTCTTATGGGCAAGATCTACACTGATAGCTCTGTTAGGCAAGAAGTTGTCATAGATCTTCACACACATAATCAAACCTTGTTTTTCTAAAATTCTCTAGTTCTCCTCAGAGTACTGTGTTTCTGATTTCCTGTAAGGTCCCAGTAAGATGTATCCTGAGCTCCCTGCTCCTATGAGGAACGTGGTTCTTTACAAATCAGTCCACTAATTTTTTATCTTGCTTTAGCAGCCAGAGGTTCAAGACTAAGCTAAGGAAAGGTACCAGTGTTAGCATATGATTTTTTATGATTTTAAGTAGTACTTTTTTTTCTCAAAACTATTTTTCAGGTAAGAAAATGACAGTGGGCACTAAATAGGAATATCCCAATCAGAACCCACATTTTACAAATTTAAGGGAACTTTGTATGTGTAATTTTTCCTATTCTCTTGAAAAGGTACAATGGTAAGAAATTTTGTTCAATACAAATAAAAATGTCAATTTCACATGCTCATATCCTAAAAATTAGCATGCTCTCTCATATATCTTGGACTATTATTCTCATTCAATAATTAATCATACATTTGAAATTAGCTCCAAGTGACATTAACTGAATTTTTAAAATATCCAAAAACATTCAGTATTTATTAATTGTTTCTAAATAATCATAGAAAAATAGAATCATAGAATGGC
This sequence comes from Sterrhoptilus dennistouni, assembly GCA_013397095.1. Taxonomy (NCBI): domain Eukaryota; kingdom Metazoa; phylum Chordata; class Aves; order Passeriformes; family Zosteropidae; genus Sterrhoptilus; species Sterrhoptilus dennistouni. Next base: position 477,888 of record VWZU01006017.1, on the reverse strand, counting down.
TTGGGTTGGAAGAAATTTCAAAAATCATCTCATTCCAACCCCCTGCCATGGCCAGAGACACTTTATTGGTTGCTCAGAGCCCCATCCAACTGGCCTTGAACACTTGCAGGGATGAGGAGTCCACAACTTCTCTGGAAACCTGTGCTAGTGCCTCACCACCCTCACAGTAAAGAATTTCTTCATAATACCCAATTAAACTTACCTTCTTTCAATTTAAAGTTTTCAGTTTTTTCATCCACCCTTGTCCAATCACTACATGCCCTTCTACTAGAAGGTTCTATAAGGTCTCCCTGGAGCCTTTTCTTCTCTAGGCTGAACAGCTCCAATTCTCTCAACCTTTCCTCACAGCAGAGATGCTCCACACCTCTGATCATTTTCATGACCCTCCTCTGGACTCACTCCAAAAGATCAACATCTTTCTCGTGTTTTGGGACCCAGACCTGAATGCAGCCTTCTAGGTGGGATCTCCTGAGAGCAGAGTGGGATGGTAAAACCACCTCCCTTGATGCTGCTATAGATAAAGAATGTGGGCTACGTTTCCCCGTTTTCAATCAGTGGGAACTTCACCAGCCTGTTCATCAAGACCCATGGACTTGTAGACTTTAAGGTTGCTTCGGTTTTCTCAAATCCAGTCTTCTCCTAAAGAAAAATAGCAGTAGAGCCAAGGACAGTAACCTTTATTCAGGATACTTCTTCCATAAAAGTCCCACTGGCTTCATAAAATCATTGAGAATTTGCCTCTCCGGGTATCAGACCATTGGGCAGTTGCAAAGCCAGAAATGCTATTTTATTGAAGCAGGGGACAATCCCCCAGAACAATTTCTTCTGCAGAACATCACTAATAGTACCAGACATGGGCAAACAGCGATGCGGATTCCAGCTTGATGCCGTCTTTGGATATCAGTGGAATTTTCCGGTAGCCTGTAAATATAATAACACCTTTATTAGTGTATTAACCACAAGCACAAATACTATGATGGAGTGGTTTTATGATCATCTATGCAATCAAGGAATAATTTATGAATCTGTAAATAGCTGTTTAAAATAAAATGAAATTATTCAGGACCAAAACACAATTATGCTGGTTTTTTTCTTGTCTCTCTATATTTATGTAGTATTTCAATTCTGGTATTTTTGGTGACAGAGTGAAAAACTCCTGGGGTTTTCAGGACATGGTATTTTTTCAAATGGAAGACTTTTAGCCCAGTGATATTTAAACATGGGCAAAGCTTACAATGGTAACATCCAAGGTTATGTGCTGCACACATTGTTCTGATAGCAAATGAAATAAGTTGTGAATCAGCAGTGATAGTGCCTTCAGAATGGTGCTGCAGCAGCTGTGCACTGTCCAGCTGAGGCAGAAAAAAGGGAAGTGTAAGATCTTCTGCCATGAAGTCTTAAAAAGTTGATTTCATATGAGTAATTAACTTTACTAGAGATAAGTCATACCATCTGAGTCTACATGTTCATCTGGTTGTTGAAGCATTTGGAGAAGCTGTAGTTCCCAACTTCAAACATAATTCACTTACCTCTTAGAAAACAAAACAATCTCTTTGTCAAAATCCCAACCTGTATTGCTTTATATGACTAAATGTCCATTATTTCATAATAATAAACAATGTAATTTTAATTTTAAAAAATCTATATTTTCTCTATGTATATATAACTCCAGCTATATAAGTCTCTGTTTTGTAAAAGTATCTATGTTTTGAACTGCAATTTTCAAAATCCCTTTTTAGATGTGTCTGGATGCCTGTGGAATATTTGTGACCCACATTTACCTGGGTTTAGTATTTCTTGTTTCTTTTATACAGAGTTACAGAATCGTTTAGATTGAACAGGATCTGTCAGATCATCAAGTCCAGCCCTTGACTGATCACCACTTTGTGAACCAGGCACTAAGTGCCATGTCCAATTGTCTCTTGAACACCTTCAGGGATGGTGATTCCACCTCCCCTCTGAGAAGCCCTTTCTAATGCTGGACAACCCTTCCAGCGACAAAATTCTTCCTGATGTCCAGCTGAACCTTCTTTGGCACAGCTTGAGGCATTTCCCCTTGTTCTGTCATATTGCACGTAAGTTCCTCTGGTATTTAAGGTTCAGATTCTGGGCAGCAGATATTAAAGCCAGTTTCAGGCAATTTACATTTGAGATCAGTTTTTAGGGCATCCACACAATATGTGGAAGGCTTAGTTGATTTCCTATCCAAAGATACACTTTAAGAACTACAATTAATTTCTGAACACTCAAGTCCTAGCCCCTACTTACAGAATATTCTACAAAGTGTCCTGAGAGAAGTAAAACTTCTTTTTTTGTTATTGAAATTGCTCCAATTTGCATTAAATAATTAACTACTCATGGATCCCATGATAATAGAGGTAATAATTGAATTCCTGTCCTGTATTAGTATTCTCCATGGCAGATTCATACAGGAACTGTAACAGAGGACACCTCCCCCCCCCAATTTGACTTTAACCACCCAGGTAGAGAATTTTTCTCAATTTCAGCCCTTCTGAGTACAGCTACATAATCACTACATGGAAAATCAAATTCTGCTACAGCTGGATAGTAAGCATTCTTCCCCAGTGGAGTCTACAAGTAGTTGGGAGTCTGCTGCAGGGGAAAGGAAGGCAGTGTGGATATAATTGTAATCCTTTCAAAAGAAAATGCAGAGGAGGGAGGAAATGGCACAACTTTTCCCCGCTGTCTATCAAAGAAAATAAAAAGATATAAGTACTGCTCAGCTTTTGGAAGCAACTCGCCCTCAGAGACACCTCCGGGATATAAATCCTATGGGCTGAGGGACAGTCCTGTAGTACAGATTAAAGCAACTGGAGTGCTGAAGACTAAGACTGAAATACTAGCTCATCCTTCAGCATTTTAGCCAATTCTTCCCTTTTCTTCTTGTTGTGACTCCCTCTGCAAAAACATTCCCATTTCACTGTTTAGAGAGCTCAGGTACCTAAAGCAAAACCATCATTCTAGACTTGGTTTCAGAGATCTCAGTGTTAAGCATTGCAATAAATGCCTGCAATAAATTTTGAAATTATTTATCACTTCACCTCTTAGAGGCCTTTTATTTATGGCCTCTGGGCATCCTGATGGCAAATTACTTTTTTTTAAGTGGGGATTGGGGCAAGAATTTTGGCATCATTTATACTTTTTGTACCTAGACTCCTTCCCTAGCATTTTGAATTACTCCACTGAAAATATTTCCTCAAAAATCTACTGCTCTTACTTTTCCAAAATATGAATCCCTGATTTGTGACCAAAATTTATCCTATAGAGACATTAAGCCACACTGAAAATTTGTATCTAAAAAAGCCTCAATCAATAATTTTACAAGCACTTCTAAGAAGCAGTGCCTAATTTTTGAATTTGTCTCAGACATTGTTAGTTGATGGGTTGAGTTTTCTTTCATTATCCAAAAGTATACAAATAAAAGGAAAGTAAAAGGTTATCAGTGTAAAAATTTATGTTGTAGAAAAACAACTGAGCTCTAAGAGTAATGTCTTTGTTCTTGTATAACTCCTCAACCTCAACTAAGAATCACAAGCAGCTTTATGACTTCCAAACATGAGGAGGGAAAAAAAGCCATTTAAAATCCTGTTAAGCTTAATAAAAAAGGCACGGTGCCTGTTGCCAGCTCCAGTGTTTTTCCTTCCCATCTTTATTCACTAATAAAAGCTGTTTGTTTTGTCAGAAATAGCTTTGGAAAGCCAGGGTGGTAAACAGCCATTTTACATAACCCTTTCTCCTTGGCCTATTGACTTCTGTGTGTGCTCTTTATGTGCAGCCTATTCATTACAGAGGTTCCAGGAACTCTACTGACTTAACAAAAGAAACTCCACCAAGAAAATGCCATAACTATTTTGCCTAATTTATAACCATTGTTCTCCACTCCAAAAAGTTGCAGACGGGTTACCTTAGGGAGTTTTGGTGGTTTGGTTTTTTTTTTCATTTAGTACTGGGTTTTGAACTTATCTGAGTAGGAAGTGCATAAAACTTTTGCCTTTATAGCAGTTCTGGCTAGTCTCACTTCTTGCAATGAATTACCACCTGAGCTGTTTCCATCTAGAATGGAATACTGCAGTGGGAATAATCACTTGTCATTAATATTGTTTTGATTTCGACATTGCAGATTTGCATTGAGAGAACACCATTAGTTCAAAAAACCAGAGATTTCAAAAAAAAACTAGAGAGTGCCATTTATTCATTTAGTTACACAATTGTCCTCTAGAAAACAGGCATGATGCTGTACTCTCTCAATGCTACAGTAACAATAAAAGCCTGGAATGTTGCCGATTTTTTTGAGCTGTTATAGTTGGTTCACATAAAAGTATTACCTGTATTCAGGCTCGTCACAGGTAAAGTGTATTGGCCAAGGAATTCATTGCTGGACAGAGACACCTCATCCTCCACACAGAAGCGTATCATTGCCAGCTCTGGAACTTGGATATTAAAAGAGAACGTTTCATTCCATTTAGGGCACAAAGCTAATGAAAAGAGAAAAGAAACAGGATTAAAATATGATTTTTTTTTTTCTACTCAATAACTGAATTACTGTACCTGCTATCACTAGTCTGAACTGGTAAAGAGCCATTCCCTAGATATCTGTGCCCATTTAAATAAATAACAAGACTCCCACTGACAGTAGTGGTGCAAAAGCCTAAGACAGTTGGTGTCATCCTTAAAAGAGAGCAAAATAGGACAAGGCTAGCCAGGTTAAGAAATTCTGCTTAAACTAATTTTTTCTACAGCCTTATCAGTTTCATGCTTTTGCCAAAGTTTCTCCTTTCACAGTGTTGGAAACAAATAAATTCAGGTGGTAAAACGTTCACTTGACTAGAAATACAAAAAGAGAATGTGGAACAGACCGGGGTTACTTTGTCTTTAGCAATGTTCATACAGAGAAAAGAATTTCAGAGGCTGATTTAAAACAGCAGCCATCTATAAAGAAGAAAAAGAATAGAAGACAGAGGTACAGACAAAGGGAGACCACAGGGAGCTTGTAGTCTGAGACATCAAGAAGATCTATACGATAAAGATAAGGGAGTGCTCAAAGACAGCTACAAAGAGTACACACTTTACCTGTCAAGCAATTAAGGGATTACTCCTACTAGAAACTTCAAATGAGAAAAGTGATGAAGTTACAGGAATTGCTAAAGAAAAAAAGTCTAACTATACCAATTTGTGTATTGGTTTTGGCTGGGATAGGATTAATTTTCTTCAAATCAATCCCTATGGTGCTGCATTTTGGATTTTTGACCCAAACAGTGCTGATTACACACCAGTGTTTGAACTGTTGCTGAGAGGGCTTGGACAGTGTGGAGATTTCTGTCTTTGTCACTCTGCAAAGCAGCCTCCCCATCCCACTGAGGGGGATGGGGGCACCCAGGAAGCTGGGAGGAGACGCAAATGGGACAGCTTACCCCAGCTGACCAAAGGGATTTTCCTTAGCAATGGTGTCATGCTCACAGCTGGGGGAAAGGAGGAAGGGCGGGCATTCAGACAGTGTCTGTCTTCCCAATTAACAGCAAAACTCAATAATGAAGCCTTGTTTCCCTGGGAATGGCTCTACACCCTGCCCATGGGAAGAGTAAATGAATTCCTTATTTTGATTTGCCTGTGTGTGCACCTTTTGCTTTACCTATTAAACTAATTAAAGAATTATCTTCTTCTCAACCCAAGTGTTTTCTCTTTGGCACTTCCACCCCTCTTCCCATCCAACTAGGGGAGAGCAGGCAAGAAGCTCTATGGGGTTGAGCTGCTGTCCAGGATGAGCCCACAGCAGTATGCAAAAAAATATTTCCATCTTCCTTTTGAAAGGGAGAGTGCTCCCAACTAGGAGTTTGTGCTTCCTTAATCTACCAGTCTAGAAAAATGACACACAGCAGGAACTTCTGCTACAGATTTTGTGCCAGGACATCCTAGTCTAGAGAGAAATTACTGCATTTTCTAGAACTCCTTGGGATGCAAAGTTGGTGATTACTTATAAAATGTTGTTGTGCTTTGTTCACAGTCAAGAGAATCAGGCTGATGCTCACCATTGCTTTTTATAACACTAGATTTCTTTCTTGTTTGATCCTCTGGCACACCATAGATTTCTATCTGCACCATGGGGTCAGCTTTGTTGGTCTTCGACATGCTGCTGGGTGGTAACTGATGGCCGCTTATCAGCTGGAAAATTAAAGTTGTATAGAAATAGCTGTAAGAATGAACTACTCACCACAGCCATATAGTAGCCATAATAGAAATTACTTTAAGTAATACACCAGCCATAACCTGGTGTATTAAACCGTGTTAAACACAGTAGACTCAAGAATATGATGCTTCCCATCTAATTTGAGTTTTTGATAATTTTTTAGAAATATTGTGGTTTAGGAACATTTTCAACTAGATCAGATTGTTCCAAGCCCAGTCCAAACTGACCTGGAATGGTTACATATAACCTCTCTGGGCTGCCTGTGCCAGTCTTTCACCACTCTCTATAAATGCATATATGTGTGTGTGTATATATATATATAAAACTGATTTCATATTTTAAACAATAATTTTCAGGTATTTTTATTCAATAGTTGCACATAAAAACTGTATTTTGTTACCATACAAACATTTTCTACTATCAAGAATGATATTCCACATATTTCAATATGTGTGGAGTAGATCAGCATCAAGATGCAATGTGACATCAGCATTGTGCTACAGGGTATGTAGCAGACTGCCCCACCTGTGCCTCATGTCTTGCACAAAAAGACAAAAACTCTTCATTTAGTGAGCTTCCTGATGTGTTTCTTTTAATTTAGTTAGCTACCTGGAAATTTTGTTTCAGACTGCCCTGTAGTCTGGCACCCAGCCTAAGAAAGGATTTATGAAAGTCACAACTTTGTCTGCTTTTTATCTATACTTCAGGACACCTAGGAAAGAGTAAACATCTGTGCAGTAATCAGCTTTTTAGAAATCAGTGTATGAGATGTATTGAGAGAGATATACAAGCCTGAAAGCACAGGTGAAAGATATGACTCCTGATCCTGGTCTCAGGACTAAGCATCACAAAAGATTCTTATTCCCCCTGTCAACCACCCAAAAAATCAAAACCCACAAAGTCCACATTTTGCTTAGGTATTTCTGTAACACCTTGCTCCAAGAGTAGTTCTAGCCTGAAATATTGAAGAGCAGTGACTTGGCAAACACTGATGTCCTTTCTTCCTAGGGAATAGCTACTGCCTTCACTAGAAAGCTTTGCAATCACTGGTGGGCTGCCCACAAAGAACCTGGGAGACTCCTTGCCATGTCCTGAATATCATTGCCAAAGCCTGCATGACCCATTGCTGGACCCAGCCTAAGTCTCCCCTGGGGTGGGAGAAGAGTGAGTTCTTTTTAAGCACACTATGACCCAAATCCATAAATCCCATCAATTTCTGGGATCCAAGGTGAAGCAGACACATAAAACTTGTTGGGCTAAGAAGAGTCTTTATGATGCACCTTAAGTATCTCTATTTCTACTTGATGGGAATTGTGGCACATCAGGTTAAAAATAATGAATTCTGCAAAATCAGGCCGTATGTGATTTTTTCTGTTCTTCACTCATTCATTCTGAGAGATTTTCCCCCTAGATGTTTTATCATTGCTTTCTGTTAAGTCATTTCTCCATTCATCTGGTTAATAACTTTTTCAGCAGACGCTGCTTTTTCTTTGACTCCTGCTCCCAATTCCTTTTGTCTTCAACCACCATTTCCTGATTTTTGCTGCTGACTATGAATGGGTCTCTCTGTGCCCTTCAGTCCCTCAGCCAGTGGGATGCCATTGCTTCTCTGCACTACCCAGCCTGTGGTCTCAAAGTCCTCAGTTTAAACACTGCCTTTCTCTTCTCCAGCTCCTTCCAAACTCAGACACTTCCTTTGCATTGACAGTGATTTTGTCTGTCTCCTGCATTACAATTCAGGGATTCTCATCCTCTTAATTCCTGCTTCATACAAATTAGGGCTAAAATAACTGATGTATTTGCCTGGCTGCCTGAAATCATCCAGCAATGTCTATTCACTATTGGTGTGCTCACTGTGAGGACACTAAAATGTTCTTCATTAGGTGCATGCATTATGTAAGTATTTTATAATTGTCACTAACTATTGTTTTATCTCCACTGTTTATTACTCTGAAAGAAACAAAATAGCAATTACACACTAATTATATGCTAATTAAATAGCATTTATGCAAGTGGAATTCTGTGTAATCAGAAATATTACTTTTTCATTGGGAAAAAGGAGTTTTCTAATTAGTGAACAATTTAAGAAAATCTACTTCATCTCAAAAAAAAGGCTTTTCTAACCATTTATTTTTAAATGACATGTATTTCTCATATTTTTGGAAAGTAAATCATATTATAATTTGGGAGAAGTTGAAACAATTCAGAGACTTATTTATTCATCCATCCTTTCACACTTATTTATACCATTTTAGGATTATAAATGGTTTTTTATATATTCATAGGAAGATAATGAGACTTAAAAGAAGCGTAAAACTTCCTATCTTATCTTTAAAAATTTCCATTTGTCAATTAACATTATAATAGTACACATGGTATTATTGATATTGAAAGAAATTACACCCAAAGTGCACATTTGAATGTTTTCATTCCATTTTCCACAAGCACAATTGACTGGTCCCTTTGTCAGCTACATTATTTCTATTTCTTTATAAAGCATCATGAAAATCATGTATTTTTACAGACTTTTAGAAGCTTTGAACCCCTATATATTTTTAGCAAAAATAAGTGAACTGCAGATGGGAAAGCACCCAAGCAGCAGTTGATGCTATATGAGAGTTTTACCATCTTGTTGGAAACATTAATTCCCAACAAACAGGAATGGGAATAAAATGGGGGGAAAAAATTACATCTGATCTACACAGCATTTGTTTTCCCATTTTTATGGAACAAAGCAACACTCCAGTAATCATACCCTTATTGACAGAGACATTGGTTTGCTGTATCCTCCCACATTTCGGGGTGTAAATGTGGTGTTGCGATCCCTCAAGAATTCGGGTTTCAGCACGTAACCGCAGCCACCATTGTCCAGGAATTTTCCATCTTGCAGTTCCATTTGTGTTCCCGGGGTCTGGAAGTTTAAGGCCACTGTAAAATTAAATCAATATTGATTTTGGTGAATTAGGTTTGATAATACTTTATAAAACAAATATTAAAAAATAAAACTAATGAGCTTAAGGTATCAGTCTCTCTAAATCCATATCCTGTTATTTCCCTTTAATTAAGTGATAGTCAATAATTAATTATTTCTGCATAAAAGCAATGCACTATGTAGAATTGCATCCCATTTTAAGAATTACCCCATAGAACCTTTTTATATGACTATATCTGCTTTCCCTTTTCTTTCTAAATTAGACCTTGGAGAATATGAAATGAGAGATGCTTTTTCTCCATAAGAACTGAATTCACATCCTAGTTTCTCTACAGCAGCAAGACCCTGCACTCCAAGCCTGCTAACAAAGTTCTGGTGCAGAAGTCAAAACCACAGGATTGTATCTAACCTTAGTTATGGTGCAGAATTCATCACAAAAACACCTCACACAGAAGATTAAGAAGCTTTGGTTTACAGCTAGAATACTCGGTGAAAATACATGTAAGTTTATAGAAGTAGAAGCAATTTAAAAAGTGTTCTTAAATTTATGTGAGCACACACTTTCTTGGAGTTTAATCCTCCAGTACTGGTGATTATTATAAGAATACACCTGACAGATTTTCCTTTCCTTGCAGTTCAAAACATTTTTGATTTACTGCAGCACCAATAATAAAATATCACACTTCTCATCAACAGGATATTGTAATTCATGAGATAAAGCCAACACTGAAATAGAGCTGTTTAATGAAATTTTCTCCTATTCCAGCACATTGGAGCTTCCTGTCACATTCAAAATAGAAAATGCAGAAATCAGATCAGCGATGAATTATGATGCTATGAACCTATGACATGTTTTAAACAGAGAATGATAAGAAGTCATTTACTTAAAATGGTGATTAGGTAGGAATGAAAAAAGAAAACTTTAAGCAGTTCAAGTGATTCCTCATAAGAATTCATGAAGAGGACTTTATTACATGTTTCTATGAGATAATACGAATGTATTGAATGAACATTTGACATAATGCAAAAATCCTTATCGCAAGTAGGAAATACACAAAATTGTTTTCACTGCAAAAATTATTTGTTCCTTCACTGCTTTGATGATCCTTTTAAAATGTTTTGCAGCAAACAACAAAAATAGGAATGAAGCAGCTGGTACAATGGACCTGATATTTGCACTACACATGTTTTTTGGTGGGGTTACTTCTGAAGAGCTCAAGCCTGGTTCCACATTCTCAAAACCAATTAATGTGTGGAATACATGAAATGCTCCCAGAGTGCATCATCTGTTTAATCTGAAAGGAACCCCATCTGTTCTAGCTAAGATTGCTCTGAACCATGAACCAACATGCAGCAAGTAGGAACAACTGGAAACCTTGTCTAGAAAAACCCCAAACAAACACAAAAAAAGCCAAACAACAAAACACAACATACACACCTGCTTTGAACTAAGTATTAATGTAGATGTAGACATGATTTTATATAAATATACACAGCAAATTTTTTTACCTTTAACAGCAGAAATCAAATTTCGGAGTGTTCATATTGCCCATTACACACCACTGCCTTTTTCATACAGAGTAAGTATTTTCTTGGTATGGTTTTGGCAGTGGTTCACGATTTGCTTTTTATGACTCAACACATCGTCCAGAAACAGCCCCAAATTTGATGCTATATGATGCTTGTCATATTTTAATACCCTGAATCAAGCTGTGCAGTGGATGCTACAAGAGCTGCAGCCCTGAGGCCCCTGGAAGTCTGAGTTACAGATAACCCAGGACCTCTCAGTCCTCAGGTGATTCCTAAGCCACACTTTCAGAATACGAGGGTTTTAAAGTGCAACTGAAATTAGGCACATTGAACAGTCAGCTTCAAATAGCAGCTCCCACATGATGAACCAAATTGCATGATTGCACATAATGAGACTATTGCTAAATTTACCAAGCTTTCTAGGCGACTAAGCAGGGAAATCTGATGTAACAACAGCAACAAACAAACGAGAATATTTTATATTTTATCATATTAGGAAAATTACGTTTGCAACGCAAGTGAAGGGCAATGTTATTATGGGTTCATATCGTCAAACATCAGCACTGTGTTTTCACCTAATTTAATTTGACCTTAGAATAAGTTAAAAACACATGGAACAGTAGTTTTACCTGCTGGTTTCTTTGTGTTGCAAGTTTTAACATGATTAAGCAAATGTGAGATTTCCTGTCATATTCTCTGAGATGCAAACCTCTACTAAAACTGTTTACAGGGTTCATAGCTGCTTGGGGCCTCCCAGGGCACTGCTTTATGGTGCATTGATGCACAGTTTTTCTTTTTAATCAGGTGCAGTTATAGCCCTAACACTTCTTGAGAAATGGCAAGGATCATAAACTAAAAGCTGTGCCTAGCAGCATGGGCTGAGCAGCATCTTTCTGCAAACAACCCTGAATTTCTACCCAGTGTTTCTTTTCAGCTTTGCTGAATTCAAGATAAGAACTGTCAATAACATCCTTTGTACTGTTGTTTTATAAAACAGTATAAATTTAATGCATGTATGAAGAGAGATTTAAACTGACAGTTTCTTTTAGAAAGAAGCCCAAATGAGCTTGGAATGAAACTATCTGAGCAGTACATAATGTATGGTTTTCATGGGGAAGAAAAGGCATCTGAAGTTTAACACTGTGTACATTAAACTTTCTCCTCAGTCCTTTCATTAAGCACCAAAAACCTTTTAATATTGACATCAAAATGAAGCAAAACCTTGGGCTTGGAGAACAACCTGAGCTAAGGAATTCCTCAGTGTGATTCCTGCACCTGCAATGGATTTAAGTATTCCTAGAACGAGGAGGCTAAATCCCCTTCAGATCAGAGTATTTAATACTCAAATCATCTTGCAAAGTACCAAAGCTGCCATGGCTGTCCCAGTAAGCCCCAGATGTAAATAACTCCATATAGCAAATGGAAGTAAGGAAATAACCTAGCTCCTAAAAGATGAGCCAATCCATAATACACAGAGCAATACTATTTTTGATCCCAAATCTCTGTATCACAAGCAGTTAACTGAAGTCAGTCCCACCACTAATTGCAGAACTAAAGACATTCTAAATATTTATATACAGCAACTTCCATAAGCACCACCACTCAAGACATAATTGATTTATAGACTAAAAGCAAAAGCTTTTTAAAACCAAAATGAGCACTGTGACTATGATTTGAAGGCAGTAGAGGAAAACTGCACATCTTTTGTCTGTGATCCTGCCTCTCATTAATATTCCCAGTGGGACACTTACATTGTAATTTTTTATTATTTGTTCTTTGCTTCCTGGCTCTATTAGCTGTATTATAACCATAAGGTTTAATGTATTTTCCCATTTAAATGGGAAGATTTTAAAATGGATAAGGACACACTTGTCACCAATTTTCCTTAAAATGAGTTACTTAATTGCATTTTATGCCATTTAAAAATGCATCTCAAAACGTACGAATTTAATGCCATTTCAAAAAATATCATATGCAAAAAGCACTCAGCGCCAATGTTCCTATCTCCATGATTCATCTCACTCATTTGAATCTAAAGAGATATAATAGATCACACTTTTATCAGCCTTGTTGCCTTCCTCTCAGCTCTTTCCAATTCTCTGTGTTCTTAAAGTGGGCCACTCATAATGAATGAACAAAAATCTCTGCCTTTGATATTCAAAATCTGAACTGAAGCCCACACAGCCTGGGAAATAGTCTCGAAAACAGGACTGTGTCCTGATGCTCTGGAACATTGCCACTGGTTGTGAGATGATCAGTATGATTGGATTTGAGGACACTGCTTTCATCCCACATCAGCACTCCAAGCTGGCATGGACTGTCTCGGCTTTCTCACATACAGGTCACAGCTGCACTCAATCCATCACTGCCCAGATTTACAGAAATATTTCAGAAGTCTAAGAAAAATGGAGTGAGACTATTTACAAGGGCGTGACAGGACAGGGGGAAGGGTTTCGAAGTGAGAGAGTAAACCTGGGAATAGGTGAGACTCCACACAAACTTTATGAACAAGGACTTTGGTCTACCAGGCCAAAATTAAAGAAAAAACATTTTTTTTCCACTAGAAAAAATTTAAAGTGTACAGTGATTGATTCCCTTACAATACAGATCAAGCTTCTATGGATGGTATAAATTTTGGCATACAAAGTCTCACCTCTCTTCCTGGCAAAAAAAAACAGTCAAAATGTATTTTTTTCCCTCCCCTAATAGATTCCAAATTTTATTAAGCTTAATGATACTTTTTGGCTTTATTTTTCACCTACACATTTTGAAATGGTTGTTTTTATTCTACAGAAACTTGATTTATTGAAACTCTGCCATAAGAAGAGGGACTGCTCCTCTGAGAACTGAATAAATGCAGAACTGTGTGACATAACATGCCTAGAATGTGCAGTCAGTCTTTTTTGTATTGTCTTTGGGCCAATTTAATACTAATACTCTAAAGACACTGTCATTAGGAAGAATTCAGTCATACAGTTCATAATTGCTGACATTGTTCCTACTTAATTACATGGAGTTCTACTGGAAAAAAGGTGTCAGGTGATTAAGTCATCCATTGTCCTAATATATCTGTAAAGGGTTTAAGCAGGGATCCTCTCTTGTGACGTTCTCGTGGGAAAAGTACCTAAGGCATTTCTGATAAATTATCAGATCTAAAAATCTAAATTGATTTTTATTATCTAATTAATGTGTCAGTCTGAAAGTTACACTTCAGTGTAAGTCTGAGCATCTTTTGGTTGTCATTTGACCAATTATACACCTGAAACTTTTCCAAACCAATTTTTTAAATTTGTTAAACTTGTGATTCTTGGCAAAAGAATTAATATTATCAATTTCCCTTTCCTGTTTTAGTCTGAGTCGCTGACAGGTTTTAGAAGAAGATCAGCAAAAACTTCAGAAACAATTGTGTTCCTGAAATCTTTTCCCATCTTCCTTTAAAATTTATTAGACTTCACATAAATTATTTACTATTCTAATGGTTGTCTGCAGTGAAGACAGCTGGAAAAACTGATAAAGTGGAATTTCAATGTTTCTTTGCTTTTAAGTGAAATTCCAGTATCTATTGCACGCACCAGAAACTGCCTAGAAGGAAGCAGCCTACAGAGTAGCCCAAGAGCTTTGTCATAAACCTGGCAGCAGATACAGAATTTCTGCAGAAGAAACATGAAACCTTCATTGAAAACAACTCCCAGCCTTTGGAGCCTTTCCAAAGGAAAGCTGAGTGCATTTGGGGAGCTTCAGATGTTGACTAATATTGTCCCACCTATCTTGTAGAAGTCTACACATGAATTGGCTGTACCACTTCACTCTTTGTGAAGATCGAATCAGTGAAGTTCAAGGGACAAAATTTAAAAAAAACTAGTCTTCTAGTTTTCACTTCTAAGGAGGTATTTTTGGACTGCTAAAGCCAGTAGAAGACAGCAATAAAATGGTTATTGATACAGAACCCAAGCAGGGTCAGATTTGAGTCATTTAGACTTGCACAGGTGAGGCATACCAAGACCAAAATGAGTTGGTTTCTTTTCCCTTCGTTGCTTCAGAGCTTAAAATCAGAACTAGTTAGAGAGCTCTTTATCACTCCTCTTTTTATGCATTTTTTTTCACTATGTTTTGTTATATTATTGGACACAAGATTGAGCCACAAAACAGATGGGACAAAATTGCCAAGCTGCATTTCAGTGTCACAGGCCAAAACAAAACCTACAGTAAGAAAAAAAACCCATCATGCAAGTACAACTTTCACAGCAGCATATAAATATATTTTATATTTATATAAAATATAAACTTTATGCACGCTCCAAAAAGCACATGTGGGATCTTCTGAAAAAAAATTCTATACCTGCCACACTGTGGCTTTCTCCTGTAACTTATGCCATGTTTTGGTCATTCCTGTAGAGTGCTTTGAAACATGTGTAACATTTCTTACTGAATGGAAATGCCATATTCAAAAGAATATTTAAGCCTTTCTAATTTTATTTTCAGCAAGGCTTTCTTTTGTTTTGGATTTTTTGTTGTTTTTCTCAGTCGATATGAAACAACTGATACCAGTTTATTTAAATAGCTGCCCTAAATTTTCTTTCCCTACATAAATCTTTTCATTTCATTTTATTTACTAAATAAAAAGGAGACATGGATACACCAAACCAGTTCTTTCCAGTGCCTCACTGCAGTTGTATGCAGAAGGCATACTAATTTTCACAGACTATGAAAAGTGGGGGGTTTTCTCCATGAGATCTCTTTTTTCACAAAACCTCCTGTTCTTACAAGTCTCAATTCTCAGAGAATGGACAGGGAGTGCACAGTGATATCCAAAAGCTATTTTGTGGAGACTCTGTACTTTTTACTGAGGTTTTTTAACTTGACTTCCTCTGGAAATTAGGTTTACACAATTACATGTCTCGTCCTCAGCCCCAACAAATCTTGAGCTTGTTGGACCGTTTCATCCTGCTTTAGCAGAGTGCCAGGCTGCTCCAAGTTAATATGTTCCAAGAAATTTAGAGAAAATTGCTGGCAAGGTACAGAAGAGAGCTCTGTTTTGGGTCGATCACTAAGGGAAGTGAAGGAATAACTCAGTTCTCATAATTACAAGATGCAGAGGCCTGGCAGGCAGTGTTATATGTAGGTTTGAACAAAACCTAATATGTTTTCTTTGCCCATCCAGAGAAGTTATGGATGTTAAAGAGACTTAAAGGCAAGCTTGCAGGTGTGGGGAGGAGAAGGGAGTTAAGAAGTGGAATAGGTGGCATAGGAGAAACCTGGGAGTCCTTTGAAGAGTTTTAGGGAAGTGGTAGAAAGGATCTGGAGAGATCACTTCTGTGCATGGGGTGTAAAGTACAAAAGCAGGGTGACAGGAAGGGTGTGTGAATTATACAGACATGGGACAGACACAGAAAATCAAAAATCTGTGTAAAATCAGCAGAAGGATATCAGCAGAATTCACTGAGATACACTCACTTTGGGAGTTGCATCGTGAAGAACAGCTATATTTCTGCCAAACAGTCATCTAAAGCAGATTAGAGAATTAAGAATAGATCTAACATAGCTTGGAAATAATGTATGTGGAGAATTTTTTTTTAATCAGCTTATTCCCATGTGAAAAATGGAGGGGGTTTAAGTGAAGATGCAAATGAAGTGACCAAAGGGCAGATCTAACCACTTCCTGCATATTTTTAATTCTTCCAGGAAGGGGCCCAAACCCCTTATTCACCAGAAGTCATGTTTTGAATACTAATGTTTAGAATGACTTCTCATTAAAGTATACTCTGAGTAAACCGTCAGTGTAGTCATCTTGAAATACTTCAGCCCTGTCTGTGATCCAACAAATGGATATCCTTTGCAGAGATAAGTGCAGAGATTTACAGGCTAGAAAGAAAACTAGTAAATTGCAGTCTGATAAGACTGGGAGATTAATTTAATTTTAAATTAAGGACCTCTGGTGAGTAGTTCCTCTAAGCATGAAACAAACTTACTGTTTTTTAATGGCAATATCTAGTGTAGATAGCAATGATAGCATACAAAGAGTGTAGCACCCCAGGTAAATAATCCAGACATCACACTAAATGTGGATGAATCACAAGGACAGAACATCATCAAACCAATTTTACACAGCATGGTAATGAGAAGATACTTGGATAGTCCAGCCCAAGTCCAAATCTGTACTGCAAATAAGCATTTATGAGGACACAGAAACAAGTAAAATTTATACTAAGTGGCTATTTTTGTACTCCTTGTGTAGTTATGTAAAACTCTACCCCAATATAACAGTCAGGACGGAGAAGGTAACTTGTCACAGAAGATACATGAGGAGCTGAGAAAGGAGAAAAGTGGAAAAGGAAGCCTGGAACAAGGGTGACAGGAGCTCCAGGGCCATAGAGGCAAAGTGAAATCTGTGCCTGTCCTTGGCTGGGTGTGTATTTGAACATAACAAGGTGAATCCATGCTTTTCCCCTCTCCAAACCGGGAGCCTACGGCAAAGTGCCCTGCTCACCACCCCAAAGTCTCCCTCAGGTGGCCTTGGCAAGGACTCAAAGACAGAATATTTATGTGGGTACAAAAACTGCTCTGCTCTACTTTACCTAGGGCTGAAGAAGATGTAGCAGGCAGACATAGAAAAATATCCAGTCACTGAGAATCTTTTAAACTGAAGAACAAAGAGATGAAGGCAATATTGTCTCTAAAGCCATTAAAAAGGACAAAAGGCTTACAGGTGAGAGGTTTTTCAAAGCCTGCTGGGTACAGAGGTCATGCCATGCTTATTTTTAACAAATTCAAATAAATAACTTTCAATGAAGAGAAGCAGAAGTTGTGGGTATTTCGTTGCTCAGGAAACGAACATGTTTTGCACTGGAAATTAAGATGCTGAATGTATGTTGCATCTCTATAAAGACTGGAGGCTCCCAGCTGTACCTGGGTGTTATTCCTGACCAGGAATGTTTGAGTGCTTCCTTGTGTAGCACATCCTGTTCTGGGAATTTTTGGCACTACTATCAATTGTTGTGCTCACCTCTCCTGCACCTGTGCCAAAGTCACAGAGATCCACTGAAAACCCACAGACCCTCCAGAAAAAACTTCCATTGCTGAGTAATGGCAGCTTTAAAATGCTGAATTGTTATTAGTGTTTTTTCTTAATATTCAATTCAAAAGGGCAGTTTAGAGAAATTAATAAAAATTAATAAATTTAATATCTAGGATAAGAAACAGCAATTTAACACTAAGTGATATTTATGATTATTAGGGATGAAAAACTGATAGGATATGTGGGTTGAAGGAAAAATTTTATATAACAAAAAATTAAAATAATGCCACTGGGGGGATATACGTAACCTACATATAACACCAAAATACTATAGGAAGCAAGAAACTCTTGTATCTGTAAAGCCTAGAATGCAATAGTCTCTGCAAGGATACATACCCATTTGACACCCCACATTCCAGAACTCTTGAGGATTATAATTTGAGGACCTCATTCTTGTTCCCTTGGGGTAAATTCTTGTAATAAATCTTGTAGTATGTGAAATGAAGTCTCTAGCTGATAAACAGAAGGATAAAATCTTGGTAAGAAAACCTTTGTTATTAAAGAGGTCCTATTTAAATAAATAATAAAAATGCAGTAATTTTATCCAGCAATATTTTTACACAATATTATATCAATGTATTCTATTTTGACATTAATACATAGACCACTCTGAGCTATGCCTAAAATCCTATTTTGAAACCTTAATACTTTGTGTGTATTTGAATCTGACAGTATTTCTGTACATAGTGCAGGCTTTTGTAAGAAGTTCATTAACCAAAAATCATCCCTTCACTACAATATTCTGTTTCTTCACCTTTTTACAGGGTAAATACATGATTTCTACACTAAAGCCTACTGTGTTCTCATGGGAAACTAAGACACAGAACAGGAAATGACACAAAAGTTTCCTCACTCTATAGTATCTCAAAATGAAAAAAAAAATCATCTCTAGATGATCTTGGCTTGTTTGCTGTTTGGAGGTTTACATAAAACGACTAAATATTATTAAGACCAGGGAAAAGCATACTTTTAAAAACCACTTAAATTATTCTTATATAAGCCTCAGAAGATGTTAACTATTCATGTACATTGTTTTTCCTTCTGCTGGCAGTGTTCCCTCCTTTCTCACATGTAGGCATAGACTACACAGACATGGGAAGCTTCAGACGACTTGTATCTACATGATTCCTTTTTAGTAATTAAACAAAAATCTACATTTCCAGGGTCATCTCTCTGATCTATTCCATTCTCATTTCTTTTTGTTTGTTTGTTTGTTTGTTTAGGGTATTTGTTTGGTTGATTTTGGCTTAGATTGTTTTTTGTGGGTGGGGAGAAGGGGTTATAGAAATACTTTTATATTCCCTGGAGTGCTAGAAGAACCAGAGAGGACTCTCTGTGGCTGGCTGGAAAATCCTGCTTTTTTGATGCCGTTCAGCATCATTCACCTCACCAGTCACTGAATCACTTCCACAAAATGTGTGGGTGGCAGCTGGGCTGGCCCCAAGTGAATGGGCATGTGGCAGGCTTCATTGTCATTGTCATGGTCGGTGATCTCTGCTCTTAACCCTCCCTCAGGGCTCTGGGCAGGCAGCTGGAGTTTAAACAGCAGGGGCTGTGCTGCACTGGCTGCACCAAATGGAGCTGCTCCAACACAGAATGAGTTTGGAATAATCCAACTTGGCTGGGATGAAAGGTCTGGTCCAGTGGAGCAAACTGCCTGCTCTGGGGTTTATCCATCCCATTAATGAGGACTCTCTTATCTGCAGCTCTCACCAAAGCCAGGGGACTGCCAAGCCAACTCCAACGAGTTCTCAGCCCAGACATTGGGAAGAGAGGGGGGGAGTGAAATTTATTCCACACTTTTGCAAGTACTGACTGTAACTCCTAAATTATTTGATGCAGAAAACAATGAATCGAAAGGCAGACATACATTTTGTAGCCTGTGTTAATATTTGTTCTTATAAAAATACACAGAATTAAAACAAAGTTGAATTTCAATTTTCCTCACAAAACCAACAGAAATAAAAACATGTTATGCAAAGAACATTTCTAAAACAGTGTTATACAAAGAACCAAATAAAATGAGACAGCAGGTGTTTCGTAAAATTTTAACCCTTCCAATGCCTAAGCAGTGAACCACAGCAACAATGTAGCTTTTAACTGATTAACTCAAAATAAATTACCTGAAGCCCTTAGAAGTTTTCGTGCATAACGCTCTCCTATCGAATTATTTTCAAAGCACTGCTGATGCTGCAGGGAATGGTCAAAGCTCACAAACTTCTGAGATTTGGTATAAATCACAAGGTCTGACAATGCAAGGGCAATCTTTGTCTTCCTCACCTAAAAATCATCAGATGAACAATGGAATTAAAAAGTCACAATAATGCATATTTCATTAATATTAATAATAATAATTCAGAGAAACAATCATTTTGGATGCATAAAGCATGAGAAAATATGCCACACTTAATGAATTTAATAAATATGACCTTTAATAGTGAGATTTGACCCACTGAGAGAAAATTGAGGTTGTGTCCATATTTATCATAACAATCATAAGGTGAGTGGAGAGATGCATCCTAGCAGAATGTTCTTCTGGATAACTTTACAATTTTCCTGCTTCTAAGACTGATTTGCAAATAACATCATTTTTCATGGCTTTTAATCTTGCTCCTTAAAAACATACCTCCAATTTTCTATTCGTAAATATATAAAGTACTAGAAAAAACCAACAACATAACTGACTATAAAATGCAGACTAATAGGAAAATATTACACTGCGCCAAGCAAATTAGTCAAAGTCAAATAAATATTCCTCTAAACATTGCTCTGAAGTTAGGAAAACTCTTTTCTTCTTAAGGTCGAAAGTCCTCTCACCAAAATCTTAATTTAGCTTTGCTGCATCACCAAAACAAGCAAAATTTACTGAAATTTTACCAGGGTCTTCTCTCTTGCAGTGAGGCACAACATGACCACTTCAGTTGTCTTAGCATAACTTGTGAGCTAATTGGGGGCAGTAGCCAGCAGAGAGCTGCTGATGCTAATCATGTTTACATTCCATTAAAGCTTTTGAAGGCAAATTCTCATCTGACAAAATAATAGAGATTGCCTGCTCATGGCTCTTAAACTAGGCAAAGTTCACGTGCATTAATTATTCTGGGGCTATGTCCCACGAGGAGCAATAGGAGTCTACTGCCTGGAAATCCGGAAATTTCTGGATTTCTGGAAATCCTGAAAAATACAATTCTCTGAAGGCAGGCATTGGCACAAGCAAAAGCAGCAGCATCACTGGGATGTCTTGGCTGTGGGTTCAAATGCTCTCCCACCCTCCCATAAAGCAATAGAGTGGGACATTGAGGCAAATGCTCCAACAGAGTGGGACCCAGGAAACCACTTCCTCTTCTGCCTGTGAAACATGAGCAGATACTCTTTGTTGCTGCCGTTTAAGAGTATGTGGAATACATTCTCATCTGCAACATGGTCCCACAAATATATTTGAAACCTATTTTCTAGAAAGTTGGCCTTTCCTGTTCGAAGAAGATTCCATCCTTCCTCAGAATTTTTCCTTTCTATCTCTCCATGTAGGGTGAAATGAGAAAGAAGCAAAAAGTTTCACCATCAAATCACAATTTAAAAAGAGACACTGCCTCTCAGCAAGAATTCTGGGCTCTGAGGAGCATTGCCAATTTAGCCACATTCAGGTAATCAGAGCATGATGTGCAAGAGTGACTGCATAGGTCAGGTGCTGCCTCACATCTTAAAAGAGTTGAACAAAGCAGTTTCAACCCCAATGAAGCAACAGATTTTCCATGGTAGAGAATTATGCTTGGTTAAAAAAATAAGTTCAATTTGACTTTCATAAAGGAGATTACACCAAATTTTTACACTTCTTTCAGAAATAGTACTTAATGTTAAGTCTCTATGTGATAAAGGTAAAAATGCCTCTTCAATTCCAGGTGCTGAAAAATGTTTCAGCACAACCAGGACTGTGCACCTAATTTAATGCAAAAAAACCCCAGAACAGAAGAAAATAGGGGGTTCTATCTATCTAAAAAATAGACTGGTTTTAGGCAAGAAATAGTTAACTCCGTCTGTTGTCACCAGGAACTGCTGTTAAGTGTTCTCTATACATGGTTCCAGGAGGGCCATGGCACCAACGTTTGAGTAATTTCATCTTAAATCTGCTGTAGTACTGAGCACCTGGACAAGCACAAGACTTGAGAGGGGAATATGTGAAGTTCAAGATGAGAGCACAGGGAGGAGTTGCTTTTTAGTTGGACACTAAAATGTGGTCCAGTCTGACTTTTTAATAACAATAGGAAAACTCTGAAACCTTGAGCTTAAACACAGAAATTCCAAATGCACTGATCTTAGTAATTTTAAAGTTTCCCTTTAAAATTTAGTCTCTATTTTAAGATAATACAGTTCTTCTTTAAAAGATATTTGTTCTCCGTATTCAACTGAAGCAAAAGTTACCTTAGTTTTTTTTTGAGGAAGGAGTGAAGATTTACGTTCTCCTCTTCTTTTGGATGGAGTCCTCGGTGTCTGAAGAGTTATCGTTTCTTCTGAGCCTTCACTCTCAGAATCAGTTTCAGACAGTTCCTGTGTCTCACCATGATACTCATCCTCCATCCTGAGCAGGGTTTGCTCAAGTGTCCCAACTTTTTTATTTTTTATCAGAACTTTGAATTTTAATGCCTATAGAAAATAGGTTTAACAATAGTAACTAGAATTATGTATGGTTTTATCTCTTGGGATTATTTAACCCATCTTCAAAGTTGTTTATTAAGTATAATGAAACGAGCTTACAAAATGAAGCAAAATAGATATGAGTGAGGCAGAAACGAAAGCCAAATAAACCAAACAGAATTTGGGGATCAAAGTACACAACAGAATGTGACTATCTAACCCCATGACAGGACAAAAGGTTCTCCACCACAGATGATGTTATGAAAATATAAAAGTAGGAAGTTAAGTTAAGAGCCAAAGGTGAGAGCCAGACAAGACATGGAAGGTTCATTTTTTTTTACTATGCCTATGTTTATATGTATATATACACACTTAAAGGCATGTCTGATATTAATTTGGAATGTTTCAATCTATCATTGAGGCTGCAGGAAATTTGTTATTCAGTAAGTGCCTTTGTGCATATCTGTCTTGTGTACTAAATTAAAACTTTTGTTTATAACTTGTGTTATTTTACAGTAGATTCTTAGGCTGATCTTACTTGGCCAGAAAAACAACAGTTTGGTGATTTTGCCTAGGCAGTTTCTCTATTTTTAAATGGACATGTATCAAACTCCATAATACATAATGTAGAGGGGGAAAAACATCATTGAAATATGTCAATTCTAATAACATGGCTTTCATCTATGCAGCAGAATAATATAAGCATATATTTCACTTTGATTTATTAATTTATATTAATAGTAAAGCTGCTATTGTGTAGCAGACATTCAACTCTACATCTGTACGCAGGAGCTGCCAGTAACAGGACTTGCTATCACTCTTGAATAAAGTGATCCAAAAAATATTCTTTAAATTTCCTGTGCTCTAGTGAAAAGGCAGATTACACTACTGAGAGAGTAGTGTACAGGGAACAAATAATTTCACAAAAATAAGGGTAACTGAAATGTTGTTTTTAAGGTATCGGTTAAGTAAATATGAAAAGTATGGATGATGGAAACATATAAACCCAAAGTTTTATGATGGAAACATATAAACCTAAAGTTTTATAATGGAAACCAGAGCCATAGGCAAGGATAGAGATATTCCATTTATTTCCATTGCAAGCTCCATTGCTTATAATCCCCTTATCACTTCAGATCTCGTGTTGGTACTTTGCCAGGGCATCAGTGGAATGGGACATCCTATGTCCAATATCTATCAATGCCATGCTGCTGGAAGGTTTGGTGAGTCTTCTCTGCACTGGTGACTCAGAACGAGGATGCCCTTTAACATTTTCTTAATTTCTTATGGATGCACTCTTTTTTTTTTTTTTTTCTTTCCTGCGATATTTTTAGAAGAGTTTTAATATGATTAATGCTAGTCATATTTTTCATGAATTTTCCTTTGCATGTTCACATTTCCCAATATTTAAAAGCAATTCTATCCACATTTGATCTTGTATTTTGTTATTCGCATGAAGACTTAATTCTAATAATAATAATAATCAAAGACGAAGTAGACAAAGGAAGAAAAAATTTCTATGGTTACATTACTGCCTCCTAGATGAAAACTTCTTTAAGTAAAAAAAGACCAGTGTGTGTGTGTAATGATATAAAAATGGGTCATGATGTTTTAAGTCAGTCTCTAAAATTCTGTTTATGAGCTGCTAGCAAAAACGTAAACACCCTAAGGTAGGAGAAGTTTTTTAAAGGTTTGATTTGTTTTGTTTTCTACAAAGATAACAATTTAAAATCACATCTCTTTTTAGAAACAGTTACAAAAAAATACTCCAGGGATATGAAAATTTGCTATTTTTTGGCCAGAAGCAAATTCCAATAATAGTTACGCCAAATTGTTGAAAGTGAAACATAGAGTGAAAAATTGACATGCCAAGGATTTTGTCTGAACTTCAAACATCTTCAAAAAAAAGTTATAACAAATGTACGGTTACAAAATCAGTGACTCTGTGAAATCTGAGTTCTTTAATTGCTAATCAGCACTGCTAAACAAGTGACACCTTTTCCTCTACATGTCCAAGTCTTCTAAGAGAACTGAAAAGCCTTTTAATGAGCTGAAACTCTGAGTATTCACTATAACTTCTCCTTTCTAGTTTTATTATGAAAGGCAAAATACGTTAAAAAATACATTTGCTGTTTACTTCTGTATAAACTGTAGGCATACTAAAAAATTTAAATGTGTAAAACATAATAGGTTTTCCCTAGGGCATAGTGGGACTTCAAGGCTGGCATAAGTAAAAGCCTCGAAGTACAATCAACTGGAACAAATATTTACATAATTAAATGAATAAAACTTTTTTTCTTGTACATTCTGGTTAATGTGATGTACAACAAAAATCAGCCGATGTAATGCCAAGAATCCAAGACAAAAATCACAAGTGTTTTGGATCAGGCAAGCTCGCCAATTGACCACTGTGATTAATGTAAAAATTCAGTCCTCAGAAATGTAAAGAATAAACCCTGGATTTGAGATATAAATACTATAAAAAGAATAGTTTCTCCTGTTTAAATTTAGCTTGTTGTTCTCCCTTCTCCTCTCCTGACCAGCTGTAGGCGCTCAGTTAGAGGAATTTCAAGTCCTGAAAATCTTGCTAAGTAACAAGGTTAAAATCTCTTCTGAGTTTTACATAATATTCTATTTCAAGAACTATACTGCTGTCTTAAATACTGATATAGGGTGAAGATGAAACACCTCCTGTGAAGTCTAACACAGGGAAAGGTTTTAAGACAATGACAAGATTTGTTAAGCACAACTGTTAAAAAAACCCAACACCAGCTATCTTTAACAATTCGAGAGAATCACACTTAGTGAAGTGTTAATGGATGTCTCTGTGGCAGCCTTATAAATCAGAGTTATCAGGATACTTTAAATCGATAATACCAGCAATGTCTGAGCTCTAGGTTAAACACATTGATTATATCAGGAGCAGCACTTTAGCTACCTCATAACAAGCTTTCATACAATAGATTTACCCAGTGAGAAGTACCCTATCCTGAAAATTCCACTTCTGTATTGTGCTCTGTAGTAGACTTCAGGTAAGTCTGGTGCAAGGCTAAACAGCTGTGCTGTAGCTGAGATTATATTCTACACAATCAACTAAATCTCTGGAGGGATTGGAAAGAAATCCAAAGGATGATTGCAGAGAAAGATGGTTACAAGTTGGTCAGGATTATTAATACAGTGTGCTCAGGGTCTTCATTGACAGATTCCTTACCAAAGTTCAGTGTTCCAAGATGATACCTTGCCAAACAAATGACCTGATTTTTATCCACCAAAGAAACCATTGACTCAAAGCCTACCCAGATGATGATATAAAATGTGGCAACATCTTGTTTTTGGTTACCTCCTGAAGTTGTTTTACACTGCAGGAAAGCTATTAACAACAGATAATGATTGTCGCATATTTACTACATTTCTGGGAAAACCATGTTCCCTCAAGAAGAGTGCAACAGCTAAAAATAGTGAAGGAATTCAATGAGTCCTCTGTAAATACTCACTACAGCCTAGAGATTCCATAAATTTAATGAGAAAAAAATATTGAATTTTTTTATTTTTGATGTCATCACCAAGACATACCACACTCTGATATCTTTCTTCTTATTTTGTTGATAGATGCCATAGACTGATTGAAAGGCAAAAGAGTGACTAGAAACATTTTGACTTGCTAAGAAGCAAAGATATTTCTGATGCCAAGATTTGGTCAAGACATTTGCATATGTGACTTGTTGGTCAAAATAAATAGGAATTTTTCTCATAACTGAAGAAACAATCACATATGCTAAAGCAGGCATGATCTTGATTTTCTCAGTGAAAACACTGTGTAGAGAAAGCTCATTTTTATACTGAGTAGATAGAGGTGAAAAAAAGTGTGAAGAATGAGTCCTGGGTTATGGGGTTTTCCCCATAATAGCAGAATTTAAAATGTCCATAGCCCATAAAGTTGTACTGGAGACCTTCTATTGATCTTTCTCAAAGAGATCATTAAACAGATCCTTTTGTTTGGACACCACAAGGAAGCGTTGTCAGTCCTGGCCAGAAATGCTTCTGAACCACCACAATACAGTAATTGATCTTGCAGCTGTGTGGTAAACATTAAAGACAACTTGTAAAGTCACAGTAGCTGCCACTTTGCTTTCAGTTAATCACACATCAATATCTCATTCCAACTTTGTGACAGCAAACCTGCAAATAGTGGAAAATTCCTAACTATCTGATATATATATCCTGTCAGCAGTGTAAGGTAGCTCAATGCACTACAATGCAAAATGATTGAGGAACAAACCTTCATCAAAGCATCAGTGTGTCTAAATTCTTTCCTGTGTTACATTGGATGCCTACATGTTTCTTCCAGTTGCTGTCAGATTTCTTGGAGAGGAAGAACACAGCAGGGTAAAACCTTATGTCTTCTAGCATCCTGATATTTTCTAAGTTCATCTACAAATTTCTGCACAAGACACTATTCCTTCACTTTCTACCAGCACATCACCAGGAGGGCTGGTGAAACCAGCAGGGATGTCTGGCACCAGTCAGTGATGTCAAGTCTCATTTAATGCAGGACCTGACTCAAAGGACTTGATATTCCAGTGAATATTAGAGGAAGTTGATGAAGTTTCTTTAGAGGTACCATGACAGCCAAGACTAGGAGCATTGTATCAGGTCTGTTGCCTTGGGTGGCAAAACATCTGCTTGGGAAAGAGGTAGAATAGATAGGTGAAGCTTAAGGGTAGCCTCAGTTTCTCATAGGATAAGGGATGTGTGAAAGAAAGAAACAGAGCAAAAGTCTTCGCTTTCCTCCGTATGTAGAGGAAAAATTGTGTGTTGAGGTGGTACAGAATACAGGAATTGCAGGGAATTAACAATATCAATATTGTCAGTTGGAAGCATGAATATATGACTGAGGGCAAAGAATCAAAAAAAATTGGGGTTTGTTTTTCAGATGAAGCAAGTGTTGGGAAAAGCAGAGAGAAGAAGTGTTCTGTGATCCTCCACTTCCATTTTCTGATCCTACAAGTGAATTTCACTTAGAATTACAATGGAAGGAGACATCATTGCAAGGTAGTCCAAGGAACCACCTAAGGATGGGTTCATTCCTGATTTTAACTTCCTTCTACACACACAATCATCTCAGCTGACAAAAATATAGTTCAAGATCTACTTAAGGAAGGAAGTAGAAGATTGACCTTGTAAGAAGAGAGAAAATAGTTTCCATGGAAGCCTCCAAAACTCCAAAACCTAAAAGGAACCTGTAATTGGCAAATGTTTCTCTGAAGTGTTTGGAGAAACTCTGTGGTTTCCCACTTCATGTACACACAAAAGAACCATTTAATCCTTTTCTTAAAGAACACTGAGGTGGGTTTTTTCCTATTCTTGCTCGTGCTCCATCTTGAAAAAAGTGGAGCAGTAAATTACATAGGTGATGGTGGGGTTTTTTTCACACTAACTGAGAATCCTTCCCACAAAGAGCATTTTAATCTCAGCATTTATGGTTCTGTAACATCTCTTTTGAAGAGCTTAATTAAAGTTTGAAGACTAAATTCAGAATTTGGCTTTCTCAAATGGTAATGAATTTACCCAGGCCTTGAAAATGTACAAGATCCCAAGCTTTAAAGACGTGATGCCACTAAACTCCTTTTGAACATGGACCAAAAGTGGTTCTTCAAAAAGATGCCAGCCAAAAGTCAAGCTTACTACTGAATTTCCAAATTCAGTCATATTTCCATTGCTAAGTAAAATCCTACTGATTTTTCTTACATGCTTGATCAGAGAATCTAGCAGAAATGGAGATGATCCTAATTTATGCTCATTCTCAAGATAATAATTTATTAAATTCAAACTTTTGTGACCAACTGAGGACAGTGGTGTCATTTAGGTAATCCTTACACCTTGATCAGATGGGAATTGTGTCTCACAATACTTTAATGTGTTAAAAGTTCAGGAGAATAAATCTGACCTGACAGAATTTCCATAATTATAGACCCAGCAATCCATTCTCAGGCAAAACTCTACAGAGCTGACTCATGAAAAGTCTAAGCTACGGAAATATGAATTCAATATACTACAGTAACCATATGGTAAGGAATATATATCATAGAAAGTAATATTTTTGAGTGTGTCATTCAGTGATTCCATATTCATTGATTTTGTGCTTGCTTCAGAGGACATATGATCCTTGGACATCTCGTACACTGAATCCAGCTTTGAGGAGCTTTAAAACAAACCCTCCTGTTTGATATAGTTTATATTTTTTCCTAATTGAAAAAGACATTTTCAAGGCTTCAAAGTTATATTGGACACCGTGATGTAAAAAAATATAATGTTACAATTTAAAAAAAAGGCAGAGAAATGTGAATATTAAATAAAGTTACAACAGCATTGTTCTGGGAATATAAGAGTATGGTAATACTTCAGTCCATCTTCTAGACAGGTCACTTCTGAAATATTTTTCCTTGACAAATACTTTTAAAATTACAAACTTTTGTGTGTTATTTTTCCTTATGACAGTGCTTCCTCCCCACATTTTCCTTTGCATTTTTTTAGCTACTGTAAAAAAAAGTGTCAAATATAGCTATCATTAGCAACAATGACAAGCTGAAATAAGTACTTTGTATGTATGTACGTATTTGTGCTACAAGAGATTTGAAAAAAAATTTGTCCTTGAAAGAAAATTATATGCAAAGACTAGAACAATGGAAATTTATTTGGTTTAGTTTGCAATAAAATTTTCAATGCCAATCTAATTGCCTTTTCTGACTTCATATCCCAGGGGTCTCAGGCCACCCACTGAGAAACAGAATGCTTTTACAGTAGCAGAATGCAAAGAAAAAGCTTCATTATCACTATTACTGAAATGTAGATTCAGGTTTCCATTTCAATAACATGTTTAAATTTCAGGAATTTCCTTCAATTTAAGCAACAAAAAATAAATCAGCAGATAACAGATACAACAACATGTGGCATCTTTCCATGTGGCTTTTTTGTGATGTTTAAATGGTATTTTTTACTATCTGAAGTCTATATCAGACACGAGATGTGATCCATAAATTCAGTTTCTGAGGACCGAAATCACGAAAGAAAAAGAAGAATCCGACAATTTTTTTCCCACAATCTCTTTCATAGATAAAAATGAAAATGTATTACCTCAGGGGAAGGCAGTCGAGTCATATCTACTTCACCACCAATTGGTGAAGTAAGAAGTTTGTCACCTAGAATACTTTTCAAGCATTCTGCCATTACTTCCTGCTGTTTAGGGCTGCAGTGATTCTCCAAAGACAGTACAAGTGGATAGGCAGATGACTGGAAATATAATTTTAGGATTTTATTATTAATAAATAAAAATATGAATAATTACTTTTCCAAAATGTGTCACAAAATTCCCCTTGAAAATTTGTATTTACCATAATTTTCAAATATTCAGAATATAGATCAGTTGTTTCAGGTTAGTAAAACAATTTAAAAAGCTCACATTTGTGGAAGAAACCAAAAATTGAAGAAGAAAAATGCACCTTCAGAAAGTTAAAGCAGAGCTAAACATGCAGAGGTGTAAAAAGAACTGCTTTGTTTTGGTTTTAAAAGGTAAAATTGGATTCTAAAATTAAAATTGACAACAGAAAGCAGGATTAAATGTCTTTTGCTTTAGTTTATGACAGGTTTTTTTTTACTAATTTTCAATTTGACAGTCACCCCAAAGCTTGTTCAGAAACAATTGCCTTCACATGAACAAGCTCTGCATTTTTTTATTTTTCAAAATATCACAAACTTTTCTAGGAACAGTCTACGCTCTTCTCATCACAATACCCAAGGAAGAGTAATTGAGTAAAAATTAAAGGTAAAAGGTGAAAAAGGGAAATTGAGTAAAAAATAGAGAATAACTCAAAAGAAACACATCAATTTAAACATATAAGTAAATCTCATAAGTTGCCAGCAATATTGGTGGCTACAAAAGACATAGTCTGAATGAAACCTTTGCTCGGGCAGGACCTAAATTGTCAATAAGGAAAACACCATTTTATGTTTTCCCTATCTTTACATTTGTCCCCTGAGCATTTGCTGTTGACTGTTAAGAGAAGCAAAGCTCAGCCTGCATGGACAGCTGGTACCAACCATTATCTATCGTGATTTTATCATCTCTTTGGCACTTGGGCTCAAGAAATGAAGTTTGCATTAGAGTTAAGCACAATATGTTGTGTATTAGCAAGAATAAGAGACTTATATTCAATGGGTTTTGAAAAACAGTGGAATAAAATAATGTTTTCTAATTTTGCTTTTAATATCAGAGACCAATTAAATTTTATGTCAAAAACAGAACAGAAAAAACACAACTTTGATTAAGACTTAGAAGGTTATAAACACACATGTATAAAAATGCACATAAATTTATGATCATGGATGGATATATTCATACACATAGTGCTGGCCTGATTCTGAGATTTATCTCAATAGTCATTTGGCACTTCCTTTGAGCAGGAGTTTTGCCAGAAGCCTATACAAAAGCCTGAGACAGTGCCAGAAACTCTCCAGATTTCAGTGCTTTTCCAGAGATAGGCAGAAGGAATATTGCCCTGATGAGTCACCTGACCAAAAAAAAAATCAGTACTGCTAACATTTATTGGGGTCAACATTCGACATAAAAACAGAGGAAAAGGAAAACAAAGTCTCAAACTCATCTATTATCTAATATCTTTGTCAATTTGATAAATGCACACACAGGATATAAGACAGACTGATGGCAGCAGAAGAATAAATGAAGCAAAAACCTTTAAAAGTCATAAAAAAGGAAAAAACGTCAGACCAATTCTGAACTTCAATTTATATTCAATCCTTGTTTAAATTATCTCAGGTGACAATTACACCTAACACCCTGAATAAGAGCACCTGAATCCTTTGCACTAAGTTTGGTTTATATTCATTATCAGGAAAAATGATTACGATTCCTTTTAAAAGTTTGAAAAATACATCAAGAACAAATAGCACAACTGCTCTGTAATTAATTTTAACAATGCCCATTAGCCACAGTCTCTGTTTCATATTTTTTTACCCTGGAGAATCTATAAGAGCCATGTCCCTGGCTCAGTTAACCCACCATCACCTTCTAACCCATTTCTGTATACATACATATGTCTATACATACCATAAATGCGTACTTGTCAATCACGCGAATTACAGAGCGAAATGAAATTTTGCTTGTTAAAGTGTGACCATGATACACAATAGGTTCATTGTTGTTCCCATCCCAGCAGTCGATCTCCAGGCAACGACATCCTTTTAAGAGAGCACTTCAGAAGAACAAGAGAAACATTTTTTCAGCCAAAGGAAAGATACCACACTTTTTTATATACAAGGTGCTGTATTTCGAATTACAAGCACAGTGATTAATTACAGAAAAGCCACCCCATTTTTATCATAAATAAAAAGAAATCCTACAGAATTATACCTATATAAACCAGATATCATTTCTGTTGTTTATTTTAGGTCTGTTATGTAATAAATTTTATCAGAACTTTAAAGAATATGGAATTGGCTGAACTATCTTCCTTAAATGAATTAAAACAAGGGTCAAAGTTTTCAGCAAAGGAATTTTGGAATAAAGGCAAATTACCTCTCAAAAGAATAAATATTTTAAATGGTCATTTGTGTTACTATTTCAAACTTGCTTGCAATTTTTGAGAATCACTGTATTTAAAAATCCATTGCACTTAGAGATTCAGTTTGCACTTGGTCTTTACATAAGTCAGTTCTCCCCAGGCCATATTTCTAAGAGGGAGTGCTAAAGTTTCTCAGGCACCTTGACTTTACTGCTTTAATTTTAATGTGTTAGCAGCATCCCTTAAATTCTTAGAATTCTAATATTTGACTTGCAGCTAACTGAAACATTTCTTATAAACTGTTTTACTTAATTACCAATCTGTCTTTTACACACTGCTTTTCACACATTAACAATATGTCAAATATGCCTCTAACTGATTTTATCATTTTCCTCACACAAATAGTAGATAAAAGGAAGAGAGAGGGGGTTATACCTTCTTTGCAATTACTTTCAGCAGTGCAGCATTAACATCATGGAATTTTAAATACTGTTAGAAAATGGGTATTGTTTCTGATGGTTGCAAGTTATTATAGAACATTCAGACAGAGCAACCAAAAAGAAATTCAGATAGATGATGGTTCCAACTGCTTTCACTTCACTAAAGTATACAAATAATAGAAATTCTGGACACATCTCTTTCTAATTCTTAATATATCCTGCCTTCTCAGTGTTGCCTTTATTACACAATCCATTTCCTTGGCAATAGGGTATCCTGGTCATCATCCTCTTGCAGTCACACACTGCAGAGGCTCCTCTCCCTGTTGGCTGCTTGAATGCCCACATCTTGTTGGTTTTGTTGTGCTAAACTGCCCACATTGCAACATGCAACTGAACACAATTGTCCTTGACACAGACATACTCCAACACACATCCTGTATATTGAACAGATTAGAGTTTGCCCAGGAATTTTACATTTCCTTCAGGGAGTTATTTATTTTTGCACAGTGTGTTGTGATTAAAAACTGATTTAATTGTGTACTGTACATCATACTATAGATTTCATTTGCTGCAAGGTTGATTTTCTGAGATATAAGTGAAAAAAATAGATTGTTTCCAGACTATGAACAGATGGCTTGGCAAATATATTGAGACGTGTACCCAAAAATAAAATACCACTCTCACATTTTCAACTTGTATCTTTGATGGCTTTGTCCCTTAATGCCAAATAGGATTGTATGTGACTTAGTATGCATTAAAAAAAAAAAGCCAAAGTATGTTTAAAATATTAAAAAGCAATGTCTAAATACCTGGTATATCCCCATAAATGACTGGGTCCCATTAGTTGGTCGGCTATCAAGTAGGTGTTGTGAGAAGATGAAATAAAATAATCACACAATGGATGGTTCATATCTTGATAGATGCTCCTGTGCTGACTTTTAAATATTGAACATTCTTCTGAGTTCATGTACCTTATAAATCCTTCAAATGACATCATCCTTTTCGTCCTCACTGAACAAAAACAAAAGGAAAAAAAGCCTCTGTCGTGAAGCCACTCTGATGGTTATGTCTATGTACTTTCTGAAATTTTTAATCGCCAATTCTGAACACTGCTGAAGTTTATACAGCACAAGACTTTCCTGCAATTTTAAAATTCATAACAAATGTATAAAGAACACAAACATCAGATACATATGACACTGGAGCTGAATTGCTGTGTTTCAAACTTCTGAGAGGAAATAAATGTGTTCTGACACTTTTATTCTTCTATGGACAGCAGTAATGAGAGTTTTCAGTAGTCCTAATTAAATATAAAGTAAAATATTTGCTGTTTACTTTAGAAAGTAACATGTCAGACAATGTGCTAAGAGAACCTTCTTTTTTTCTGTTTTGAGAGAACCAGGATTGTTCTCTAAAAAGTCAGTCAGAAAGTCTCAATATAATCTTGCAGAAACTACGATTCCTAGCACCAAATGTCTTCTCCAGGGGTGGAAAATTCCAAATAAATATTGATTAAATCGTGATTAGAAATATTTGAAATTAAAACAGCATCTTAACAAAAGAAATAGCTGCCCACACAGATGAATTGCAAATCAAGCCTATTACACTACCACATTTATAACAAAATGAACTAACTGAGTCCATATCAGTGCTAGTCATCCCATTTGTTTTGGTTTTGACTGATTTAATGGCAAACAGAGCCATTAAACTGCCAGCTACTGCTCCCAAACGTCATGTTTTGAATGCAGTCATTTTGCAAATGATATAATCTCAAAAGTCAGCTTTGCTTCAAAACATACTTTGAATTAGTGAAAGGTTTTGCCCAGTTCTTACTCTAAAATTACTTCATTGTCATCGTAGCAGACTAGAAGTGAACAAGCAGTAAATAATCCAAGATTATTTTATGCTAACAATAACTTAGAAGTTAATGTATACAAACTTGGAGACTGGAAATACCTGCAGGAAAACCCTCTGATAATTCTTACTACAGCTATAAGAATCAGAATGTACAAGTTTGAATTGTAATTATTGATCTTTGGTGCATGACAGACTAAATGTTTTACACCTGAATGAGAATTTACAGAAAATAATTGTCTCTCAATTACACAGGTCTTTGAACTAGAAAACTTGCAATGTTTTACAATGATAAAGGAAAACAGAAGGCCATCCAGACATCAAACATCCATTCACCCAACAACTGTTATTCCTACCAGAAGTCTTCCTGAAGTTATTCTTCCAGACTTCCATTGATGAAGAATCCACAGACAACTCACTAAAACTATTTCAACAGCTAAAAAACTTTATTGTTAGGAAATCTTCCATAATTATGAAGCAGAAGTTTACCCTGAAACTTCTTTGCTGTCCAAAATATTTGATCTGTTTGGTATTATGCCTCTCCTCTTTTTTCACATTCTTTCACTTATGAGAACTGCTCTTGCACTTCCCTCATTCCACTGCTTTCCACAAAAAGAAATCAAATCTGGAGCATCTTTCTGTTTTGGATTACTGATAATTTTTATTTTCCTGCTACCCACCACTGCTGTTAATCTTTCATAGGAGAAAATAGGAGAATATTTCTTCATGGAATGGCCTGACAAACTGCTACTCACCTTTGCTGTGTTAGAAGACTTTACATATTTATTATTTGCTCCATTTTTTTCTAGTAACTGACAGTGTCTAGTTCTTTGGATGTTCCTCTTCTAAAATAGATATTACATTTGATCTTTTCCAGTCTTTCAATTCATCATTCCTTTCTCCCCTATTTTCAAAAGTAACCTTTGACTTGTATTAGTCAAGCTAGTTACAGTCAATTTTCTAAGAGCTTGGATTTGTCAACCTGTCTTCACTGACCTGATTACATCATTTAAGAAGGTCCTACCCTGTTTAATCCATATTTTTGACTAGCGATCTTACTCAGATTAATATTATTAATAATATTACAGAGCTGACTGTACTTATTGCATCAGGAATTTCTTTGGTCTTCTTTAACTAAGAGATTTGCAGAATGGCTTCTTGCTACCCTGATGACTTTTGAAAAGTGTATCCTATTTAGTATCTTGACTTAGATTTATCCACATGCATGTGTTATATTATTCTGTACTTCTAACAACTGAATTAATTTTCCACTTTCTGGATCTTTAAAAACAATTTTGAATTTTTTTTACATTACTCAAAACAGAATACACTGGCCCTGTATGTTTTGCCTATAATGAATTACACAAACTGTCTGGATTTCATTTCTGATTAATTTATTTTTCATGATCTATGTATTTCTCTGAGCAATTAAAAGTAGAGCTGATAACTCTGTGCGTGTGTGTGTGAGCGTATGTGCACGCATTTTTTATTTTCTAACAATTCTTACCTTTTCTGCATTAATTTTTTTAATTAGTGAAAAAGACTGGCTTTTTAAAGTCTTGTGCTTTTCTCCTGAATTATTTATTATGTTTTCCTGGCTTTTCTTGTCATTGACAAAAGTTAACTACAATATTCTCAAGAGAAATTAATGTTTAGGAAAATATGCTGATGATCATAATCACCCAAAAATGGACATCTAGTCAATATGTAAGCTTGTGGACTTCAGCAAAACATTCAGCTCATGTCTCCAATCAACAGAGTAAAAATCTTTGTATTATTCCAGGCCCTTACACTTCTGAGGAATAGCCCAGCCATACTATTTTCTGACCATTTACAGACATTTTCTGCTTCTAGATTAAAGGAAATGGGACTTCATCTCCATAACTATCCCACAGTGAAAGGACTTTCATCAAGGTTTCATCATTTCTACCCAGGAGAAACCTCAGTCTTTTTCTCCATTAGGACTTTTTAGCAGTAGTGAGTGTGCACACACATATCCATTGTAGAAAGGGAAGGCAAGAAAAGATTTCTGTCTTTTTGTTGCCTCTTTTTGTTCACAAAGTTCAATGATATTTTTTCTCGCTCTCCTCTTTTGGATAGCATAGAATTCATTTTATTAATTATATTATTTTATATTGTTTGGGGTTTTTAAATATGATTTAAGAGAAAATTATTTTTCTCATTCCTCCTGTTAAGGTAAACTCCATCTTTGCCATATATACAAATACTGCCATATCAGAGAGGAATTATGGATATAATCTGAGTATTTGAAAGACTCAGATTACATTATACATTATTTTTGGGGTTTATTACATTCTGCTTTCTTATTTATCTTGGAGCTTCTTTGGAGTTATTTTTCTTCGTCTTCAGAAAGAAAAAAATGAAAACTTTGATAAGATGTTTGCTGCCCTGAAGGCCTGTAGAGCACCCACACTGAAGCAAACAAAACAAGAAATCACTCTGCACTGGCCAGAGCCTCCTGCAAGAGTCGTTTCCTCCTGAAGGGACAGAGTACAACCTGCAGCCCTGACAGGGTTGGGGGAGAGATGTCTGAACTGGAGTAGAGACTGGGGAGGAAAAGAGCCTGAACCGAACTTGAGACTAGGAAATGGGGAGAAAGGTGTTTCCCATATTTTTAAATATGTGTGAGTGTTCTTTGTTTCCTTAGAACTAAATTAGTAATTAAATGTCTGTATTCCCTTGCCCCCAGAGTGAGTGAAGTGGGTACAGATACATTTACTGGGAATTTCAGGGGTAAACTCATGAGAAATACTTGCAATCAGAGACCAGAGTATTACTCTGCTATATTGAAAAGAGGAAGCCTTCAATCATTGTTAAAAGTCAGGCAGAAACATCATCAGATGGAATTTCATACTACGAAATTTGACTACTTTACATCAGAATGAAACATTCATGTTCTAAAGGGAATAGAAAAGAGAGAAGTATTTCCTTCACTAAAGTAAGAATACAGTTATTCCTTTTCTACTCTGAGTTTATATTCTAGGGAGGCTTTTTTCTCCCTTACCCACACTTATAATTGGTTCACACTGGAATGAAGTAACTATCTGAACAGCAGTTCAGTTTTTGAAGGACTTATAATCACCTTGTTATGAAAATTTTCCCTGAGACTGGGTAGTTACATACTCTTTCATACCTCTGAACTATTGTGTTTCACAAACCCAGCCACAGCCACTGTCTTAGCTGAGATTTTTAAGTCATCTTTCTTACTTCACATGATTTTTTGTGAAATCTGTAAGAATTTGGCAGAGATGTCTACTTTATTAAGTTTGACTTACATTGGCCAATGGGATCAAATGCTCTCTTCTGCAAATTTATGCTCTACATCCTGCTCTGTCTCTCACACACATGCACAAAAAAAATCCCAAAAAACCCCTCACAACTGTGCATGCTAGGAATAAACTGAATATTTTTTTTGCTTCACAAATACATTCTGGATTACTCAAAGTCCTTATCTCACAGAAGCACCAGGCTTTTATTATTCTCACAAAGCAAGTTGTTTTTTTACTACAGGATTGCATTTTTCCCCTGTTTTTTGTATTGCCTAGTGGGAAAGTAGGCAGGAGTAGAGTCTTTGAATGGCACTACATTGTAAATAATAATGGGATATACCTTCTTATCCTCACTTTGCCTCTAATCCTATCCATGTAAATGAGCAGTATTTTTTAAAAAAATACATATATACGAAGCTTTAAAAAAAAAGCATTTAGTTGGCATGTTTTCTTTAATCTCATTTAATGAGTCAAGGCTTCTATTCAAAGCTAATAGTAAAATTATGTGCATAAAATGGAATTCTTGGGAAGGACAAAACTGACATTTGGGTGTTAGTGAGACACAACTGTCAGGTGTGAATCACATATTCATATTTTGTGATCAATTCCATAGAAATGGCTCTTTCTGCCAAAAATGCAAGCTTTTAGCACACAAGTGAAAAAAAATCTGTTAGTGTAGCATTTTGACATTGGACATTTAAATTGTATAATAAAAATACAGAATAATAATAATAAGAAGAAGAAGAAGAAGAAGAAGAAGAAAGAATAATTCATTCTGCACTCTCCTGAACTAGCTACAGTGCCCACAGAGAGTAAATTCAGAGTTATCTGGCTCAGTAGCTTGGGAAATCTCTCTGCACAAATGTTAGGGATGCACTAAATGCTACAAATGGATTTATTTAAATTATATGTAAAATGCAGTTATTGTTTTCATCCTAATCTTGACATACCAGGGCTATCACATTTATGAGAGAACGGTCATTATTATTAGCAAACCTGCCAATCAAGTGTCAAAACCTGCCCTTTTCCCTTTCTGTAAAACACAGGGCAAGGGTGACAGATGAGTCCAACAGATCATCCTGATGAATAATGTTCTGTAGCAAATGCAGAACGACAGTTACACAAAATGGTCTACCACAATACCATATGAATCATCTTTCATGTCAATCATAAATGGAACTTTTCAATAAATAAATATGTTTGAGTGGGAGTTTGAATTCACTCTCAAAGGAGCATGAACAATACGGAGATTATTTTGCTCAGCAAGATAATTTCCAATTATGAGACAAATTTATCACAGGTGACGAAACAAACAAGAATTTGGCTCAGCATCTGAAATTTAAACCAAACATTAAATTAAACATATAGAAACATAAGTTGATAATAACAAAAGTGTTCTCTAATAGACTGAAGATTTTTCACTGTTTAACTGTGTTATAGCTTTTAGCTTTCCCATCAAAATAGGCAACACAAAATAAAAGGAACCTTTAAGTTGGTAACTTGTAAAATAAGTAAGCATTAGTTCCTCTGAAAGAGGAACTAATTTTATGTTCAATAAAATATAGTCAAAATTGAAAAGAAAACTCAAAGACGAAAAGCTTAAGGAGTCACATGTTTTGCAGCTATTACTGGACAGTAAGTGCCTCTTAATGAAACGCCAAATGTTCTTCTGCTTTTCATTGAAAAAGTAGCATTTTCCATTTTCTTCTTCCACCCCAGGTCAGCATAGAAAAACCCAGGTTATTAACACAGAAAAAATATTTTCTCCTTGGGTTTATTTTTCTTAACCAGTTATTAATTCCACAAATTTTCAAAGTCTGGGGACCAAGGAAATGGAAGAATTAAATATATTCCACTGAATAACGTAACAGCTTGCAACAAAATGCAGTTATATCCTTTTGATAGCTTAGTTGTAGATTTTGCCACAAGCTGAAATCAGTGATATTCAGCAGAAGTGTTACACCCCAACTTGAGGTGCCCTTAAATAGGTGAAGAACATGACACAGATCTATAAACCCCTCTTCATCTCAGAGTTCTAGAGATTCGGAAAGGGTGACCAGGCATCTATGGAAATCTTACACAGAGCTTCTGCAAGGAGGTCACAGGGACATAAAAGTCTTGCCCAAGGCCTTGCACTAAATGACTCAAGGGAGAGAAGACAGTGTAACGAGCAGACAAGAAAAATGGCAGATAAGAACCTTAAGAAAAACAAATTGAAATGGTTTCTAATGGGCTGAAGAATAGAATTTATAGAAGGACTAGGAAAAGAAATAAAGAAGTGACAGAAAAAAGGAGACTGGGCAAAGGAGAGCACCATGAAAATAAATTAAAACACAGGAAGAAAAAAATAATAAATAGATGAAAAGACATGCTTTTAAAGAAATAAGGATACGAGGTTTTGCAAAACAGTCATTGAGAGAAGCACAATAAATAAGGGCTAGATATCAAATAGTTAAACTGTGCATACCTTCATCAATAGGCTCATACTTCATAATAATTTCTAAGGCAGTTGTTTCATTAGCTTCAGTTTGAAATTGTTCTTTTATAAGAAATTTAAGGAGCTGGCCATCAGGTAGAATTTTGCCATCTGTTGAGTAAGCCTTGAATAGTTCTTCAAATTCAGGTCTGTGTACAAGAGCTCGATAAATTGCCTTGAAGTCATCCATGCTAATTATATCTCCCGTGTGTTTGTCAAGGGTTTTCTGAGGAAAAAAGTAACCAAAATAATAATAATGAAAAAAATCAATAAAACAACATGCAATTATACAAAGTTATGCACCAAACACTCATTTATAACTGACCATAAGAGTGAGAATCAGAGAAGAATACTCAGGCAACAGTGACTACAATCAGATTACACTCTTCAACTTTTAGATTATACTTTGTGTCCTACAAATATTTTATATCAAGTAAAATGGACCATGTGACACAATTAGCATCTAAATAAGTACAATAAAATTAGATTTAATGCATTTTTAATATTCAAACACATTGTAGAAAATCTCTAAAATGCTATGAATTAAAATAAATGTGCAGCGTAAAACTTATCAAGTGGAAAATACATTTAGTATAATACCTCTCCAACAGCTATTTATACCATATTGTAAATACTGTCAGTCAATTTTGCATACAAAAACAACAATTAATAAGCTTAAAAATGAAATAAAGATGACCAAATTATCAGGAGATACAAATCTTTCAACACTTCAAATAAGAAACACTATTAAAGTTTGAAGACAAGATATTTTGTAATAACCTATGACATCATGTTCTATTCTTAACAAACCAGAATGTTTAACGCAGATTAATTATTCACACTTTCAGGATTCGTGAATTGTAAGCTTGTTTTCATAGAGCTTACAAGATGTTAGCAGAGTAATTAATTTCAGTGTTTCTGTATAAAAGCCACTAGAAAAGTTAAAAGGACAAAATAATTTGAGTAAAATAATACTTTTTTACCATTTCTGCCTTTTGCATTTTTCTCAGGTTTAACAATTCCATTTTTCCTTTAAAATTTTCCACTCTAAGAAATATAAATGTTTCTAACATTTTAGCTCAAATTATTCTTAAAAATTGCCAAATTAAGAGAAATCTGCTGACAAAATTGCTCACAAAAATCACAAACAAATGGCAATCCACTGCCTCAGTGATTATCACTGTAAGCTGATGAAAATTCCTAATTGTTGGCTTCTTAAACCCAGAGTGCCAAAGAGGCCAAGTTGCAGCATCCAGAACGTGGCACTTACTGTGGCTGGTTTGGCTTCCACAAAAGTGTCTATAAACAGGAAATTGCTTCCTTCAGCAATTGATCAAGGCTTTGGATTACTGCTAAATTAGATTGGTTTTGAAGCCATACCATAAAACCTAAAATTTTAATGATCCACTGTCAGTTCCTTCTTACACAGTACAGTTCCTACTGTCCTTCTGCACAAGACCAACAATAGGAGTAAAATATATTAGATAACCAAAACAAGTACAAAATTAAATTTCATGAGGAGTTCTAGTGAAAAAAATCTTATAAATTAGTACTGCTTCAGTATTTGCTTTGAGTTTGTGAAAGAGAATAATAATGATTATTTTTAACAGAGATCACTAGCAAGAAAATATTTCTGTGCAAATGCCAATTATACACATTTCAATTACTGCTGAGAAATTCTCTGTCTAAGGTTGACATCCTCAATCCAATTATTAATGTTCTTAACAGTGCTGCAAATTTGCTCATAACCATTAAGCAGAAAAAAAATACCAACTTATTTTGGAAATAAACCATTTATCAGGACTTGGAAGATGTTCACTTAGTTACTGGCACAAAGAGAAGCTGGGCAAAAAATTAAAGTTGCTATTTTAGTTGCTTCTTGATGAAATACAGGCAATAATACTACACAAGAGAGCTCTTCAAATAAAAGTGACAAAAATCCTGTCACTATAAAAAGATAGATATATATAGATATATAGATATATATAATCTTATAATTTTGGGGGGTAGGCTTTTATCATTCCTATTTTTATTAATGCACATCAAAACTTTGCTGTTCAGAAAAAGAAGAGACAAGGAGTCTTGAGAGAAATTATATGAAAATTTATTACTCCTTAAAACTTTAATGTTCATAGTTCTGATATTGCTTGGAAGAGTATTACAGTAAAATAAACTCAAGGAGAATGGACAAGGAAAAAACCAGATTATTTCCTAAAATTAGTTTTCTCTAAAATGCATTTTGCTATGTATAACCATTAGATCAACTACTGATGTGCAGTTACTTACAATGATGTCAGTAAGATTCCCTTCCAGAATGCTTTGAATTTTCACGTTATTACACTGATTAAATATTTGAGTCCCCCAAACTACTGAAGACCTGTAAATCTTTCTCAAATAGCAAAGAACGCCTAACACGACTGTTATAAATAACTAAAACAGGCTATTGGATACAATATATCATTAAATACAACTAGATCAGACTTGTTCTTTGCAGGTCACTTCCCTCAAATAATTCCTGTCTTCTCTACCCACAGCTGACCATCTCTCTCAAATTCCTGCCAGAAACCAAATTAGGGGGAAGATAGAGGAAACAATGGGAAGTATTTTTTTAAGTTCTCAAGAGATTCTCTAGATTGGCAACTGTCTCCACACAGTGCAAGTTCAGAAACCACAGGAAGCCTCTTTAGCCAGGGCTGAGCTCATGGTGCTGGTTCTACCTTGGCTTCACAAGGCAGACAACAACGAGAGAGGAAGGCTGGGTGAGGAGGAAAACTTAGTGCCTTCCTTCTCATGACCTAGAAGTTCCTGACTTGCCATAGTTAATTCTCCTCTGCCTAAACCAGCACAGAATCAGCCAGCTGGTTGCAACACTCTCAAAAGAATTATATATATGTAAATGTGTAAATAAATAAATAAATAAATAAATAAATATTTTTTGTATATGTGTGTGCATATATATATACACTCGTTTTCATTCTCTTAGAGAAACAGCATTACCAGAAGCTGTTTTAGGGGAGAAAAATGAGGTAAAAGGGAAAATCTCACATCTTTTGAGTCATTACATGAAGGACATGTACACCCAGTAAGTGTCAAGGCTTTCAGTTTCGTGATGTTTGCTCGCTGGTACAAGATCTGCTTGTACCAAATTAACTTATTAAGTCCGGGTTCTAGCTGTATCATGTAACCTTCATGGAAATCTCTTTAACACTGCCAGTCTCAAGGCCAAATCCTTTTCCTAGGGGAAAGGGAAAGGCACACTTCTTAAATACTACAGGACAGGTATAGTGGAGAACAGAATGAATGTGTGCTGGATCTAAAGCCTGAACAGCTCAGATAAGTCCATCTTGCCCTCCTGGCAAGAAGATTTTTAGGAAGTCACTCTCATGGCTCTGTCCAGCATCAGACAGGCACGTCTGGGCTCATTAGCTTGATTACAGAAGAAGCTGAATAGGATGAAACCAGAATACTTTAAGTTTTCTCAAGTGCAGTCATGTTACAAAAAAACCTGGCAACCAAAATCGACGTATTTTCCATCTTACACTGATTTGTTGTGGTGAAAAGACAGAGTTGAGTGGATGTCAGTCTCTTCTCCGAGTAACAAGCAGTAGGACAAGCAGAAGTGGACTCAAGTTGTATCAGGGATAGTTTAGATTGGGTGTTAGGAAAAATTTCTGCACTTGAAAGTGTTGTCAAGCATTGGAACAGGCTGTCCAGGGAAGTGTCTGAGTCACCATTCCTTGAGAGTACTTAAAATACCGTAGATGTGGTGCTTAGGGGCAAGATTTAGAGGTGGACTTTTTAATATATTAATGGCTGGAGTCAGTGATCTTAGAGGTATTTTCCATTCTAAATGATTGTGATTTGAATGCAAGCCCTCGGTTATCTATTTTACACAAAAGACCTGGAGGAGGAAAATTCCCTGATGATTTTGCACACCACACTAGCGTGAAATACATTTCCCAAGAATTTAACCCAAAAAAACAGCAAATGTATGATGTGTAACTGAATTTCTAAGCCATTAATTGCCTAATGTACACACACCTTACCTTGAAAATATGTTTTAAATGATCTTCATCAAAAGGTATTTGCATTTTTTCAAGCAGCCTCATGCAACCCTCGAAATCAATATTCCCAGTCTTGAAATCATTCTGAATGAGATTCCAAAACCATGTATGAGACATGAGGTTAAGGAAGATTCTGGCCCATGAAATTGCTTTT